>JAOXNX010000032.1:15915468-15930341 GCA_028566075.1 Solidago caesia
ACTAAATTACAATTAAGCTTAAAATTGATTAGCTAAATGAATGACATGTCATCAATTTTAAATTAATTGGAAAAAAAGGTGGCTTCCTTTAATGAAGAGTAAGATTGTGCGTGTGATGTATGGTGTATCTTTCATTTTATGTCTTTTTAAATGTCTTTTATCTTATTTATCTAATATATTTGTCACTCTTATAAATTTTAAAATAATGATCTATATTAAGGTTTCTATTTTACATCAATTAATTCTTAAAAATATTAAGTGTAATATTACAATTAATTTTCCTAAATACGTACTGTATTTATACAATTTTCTACTAGTAATTTGATCTTAATTAGTATTTTATTCACAATTATATAAGCAGGTGATGCATGATATGGAGGCTCCATTAGCACATTATTTCATATATACTGGGCACAATTCGTATCTAACAGGCAATCAAATAAGCAGTGATTGTAGTGTTGTGCCTATCATTGAATCCCTTAAGAGAGGCGTTCGTGTTGTCGAACTCGACATGTGGCCCAATTCCAGCAAAGATGATATCGACATCGTCCATGGAGGGTACGTAACCTTCCTTCGGTTTATTCTTAAATAAATTGGCTCAAGGAATAAAATGATCATATAATCAAGTAACCATCTCCAGTATGGTCTAGTGAATAATATATATCCTGACATGTTTATAAGAGGTTTCAGATTTGAATCTTGTTAAATACAATCTTGAGAATTGATAGAGAACGGTTTAAAAACAACATGGGATACACCGATTATGCTGTATGTATCCGTCTAAAAATAAAACTCGCATTCTCTAGATAACTTAAATAGAGAAAAACTGTGTCCGTAACCTTTAGTAAACCTTTATTACCATGGCACATTACCAATCCGTACACTTCTTTTGTTTTATAAACTACGATATATTACGACAAAATTCACAAAAACTCTTAGACTGATAGAAGTTTTTTATTTAATCACATTTTTCTGTCAATTTAGAGACTCAAAATATAATTAGTGACCACTTTAAGGACTCAACCCTTTATTTGTTGGTAATTTTTTGACTTTTCGACTTTCGACTTTTCGAATAGGTAGACGATCAAAACTTACGGTATATCACGGTTTTTTTCGAGTTTTTTGCCTAAAAATAGCTTCGACACCTAAGCAATGCCTCGAGTGAGAAGAAATAAATTGGATTCGAATTTGTGGTGAACGTTTTGTATTATATAATATAAATTTCTAATATATTACCAAAAAATTCTAACTCGACAATAACTCTAGCTCCGTCCCTGCCTAAATATAAGATATAATAATCATTTATAAACCTCGCTCCGAAGATCGAGGTCAATTAATTAATGAATTGTGTTGATGTATATATAAACTTTTACATAAATAGAGGTGATAAACTTATCATAATTTTTACACTTGTCATAACTTTTACGTTATTTACCACAATGTATAACTTTTATAGAAAATATACAAGTTGATAATATATGTAACTGTACTATAATATGCAGGACACTAACAGCACCTGTAACATTGGACAAATGCTTGGAAGCCATTAAAACATTCGCGTTTGTCGCATCCGAATATCCGGTCATCCTCACCCTCGAAGATCATCTTACTCCTGATCTTCAAGTCAAAGTTGCAAAGGTAATGTACAATTAAATAAAAGAGTATCGAGCTTGAACATAAACAGTTATTCGAGCTTGAGCTGAATAACTGTTAAACACATCGAACTGGTATCTTTTGCTATTCGACTTGACTTGACTCGTTTAGGTCCCTAGTTAGAGTATGCAATATCCTTTATTATAACCCTATGCTGTTTTGTTAGATGGTAACCGAAACATTTGGAGATGTCCTATACAAGTACACTGGATCCGACCCTATGAAAGATTTTCCTTCCCCGGAATCATTGAAAAAACGGATTGTTGTCTCAACAAAACCACCAAAAGAGTATCTCGATACCACCCAGAGCATGACAGGACATAATGAGAGCTCAGTAAACGTGAAAACCTCGTCTGAAGAGGATGTATGGGGTGCAGAATTATCAGACCCTCTTGAGAAACAGACATTCTTAGATGAGGTTGGAAATTATACATTGTAAACATTATAAAAAGTTATTCAAGTCTACGCATTTCTTCAGATTTTTGTAGAACTATGAACATGTACGTGTTGATAAATGCGTCGACACGTATTGCTTCTAAAGGAACACACTTAATAAGTCATGAATTTTCATTTAGGATGATAACAAGGATGAAGATTTTCAATATGAAGAAGAGATTGTGAAAGAAAATGTGGAGCTGGAGTACAAGCAACTGATAGCAATCCATGCAAAGAAACTAAACGGAGGAGTGAAAGACTGGCTACAGGATGATCCAACAGCGGCTAAACGTATTAGCCTGAGGGAAACAAGACTCGAAAAGGCCATTGAGAATCATGCAAAAGATGTCATTAGGTAAAACTAACAGTTTCTTTCTGGATGCATTTGGTAGATTGTTTATGTGACTGAAGGTTTGTTTAATTTGTTGAAGGTTTACCCAAAGGAACTTGTTAAGGATATTTCCGAAAGGTTCACGAGTTGACTCATCAAACTACAATCCTTTAATTGGTTGGACTCATGGGGCTCAAATGGTTGCGTTTAACATGCAGGTTTGGTCCCTTCTGATTTCGTTTCAGTTTGTGTTAAAGACTGCAGTTTTGGTCCGAATGGACAATACATACGGGTCAATCGTGGATCGACTTTCTCTGTTAATCTTTTGGGTTTTTGTAGATCCAAAAAGGTTTTTTGTTATATTATTTATATTTTAAAGATAAAATCTACTATTGGTTATCATTCGTTAAGAAATTCAAAAGAAAATGAAAAATTACTAGTCAACCTGGTGTGTTTGACCAATTCAAAATGACCTATTTTGACCGATTAACCAACCCGAACGTCTGACTGTATAAAAATAATACTTTTGGTTAGCACAGACCCAAGGTAGGTCATTGTGGCTGATGCAAGGACTGTTCAGAGCCAACGGAGGCTGCGGGTATGTGAAAAAACCAGATTTGTATCTTAAAAATGGCCCAGATGACAAGATCTTCCATCCTAAATCAACACTTCCTGTGAAAAAGACTCTCAAGGTATCACAAACTTTTAGCCTTATGACCTCTAGATTATTACTTTGAGTTTATTTATAGGTATAATATATTGTTTTGCAGGTTAAAGTGTATATGGGAGATGGGTGGCATTTGGATTTCAAAAGAACACATTTCGACATTTATTCACCGCCAGATTTCTATGTCAAGGTTCACTAGCATTCCTATCTTCCAATCTCAGTTGACTTGTATGTTTTGAGTTTTGAAACTTATATGTCAAATGTTTAATTTAGGTCGGAATTGCTGGAGTTCAAGCTGATTCAGCAATGAAGAAAACGAAGATCATACAAGACGCTTGGACACCAAAATGGGAAGAAGAGTTCGAGTTCCCATTGACGGTTCCAGAGCTTGCATTGCTTCGCGTTGAGGTACATGAATACGACATGACCGAGAAGGATGATTTTGGAGGACAAACATGTCTTCCTGTGTTTGAACTCCGGTCAGGGATTCGAGCTGTACCTCTTCATGATCAAAAGGGTGATAAATACAAATCTGTGAAGCTTCTTATGCGTTTTGAGTTTCTGTAAGTTGCAACCGCCAACTATCCACGGTTTTCCTTTATGATTCGTTACAACGTATGTTTTTGTGAATGTTTAATCAATGTAAAACTTCATGTCTTCATACAATTACGGCTTAAATTCTCAGATAAGTAATACACTGTCATCATTTTGGGCATACACTACATAGCACATATAGAGTCATACGATTTGAATGTTCAGTTGAAAGATGGAATTAAAAGATCAACATGTAAACTAATTGTTCTTCCCCACTGCTTGTAACAAAATAAGGATCTTAAGGAAGTAATAAGATGCACCTCCAATGGTAGCATACTGCAACTTCTCTGGCCCCTCCACTTCTGGGAAATCTTCATCAACGGCACGATTGAATCCTCCAGCCAACCATCCCAAGTTTTTATATCCGTTTTTATGTAATTTTGATGTTGCCATCATTGACCTGCAACAAAAGACAAGACTTTAAGAGCTCAGTTACTTGTACATGGTTTGTTTCAGTGAACAGGACTTGTGATTGTATTATACAAAACAGTTGGTCAGTTTTATATATGAAATGGCGATACACTGAAAATAACTTGCCAACTTCAAATATCGATGTCATTTGAAGCAGTCAGAGTTACGGGTCATGAAATGGTCAATTGGGAAGCCAGGGCCGGCCCTATAGTACTACAAAACTAAGCATCCGTTTTGGGCCCCCAAAAGTCTAGGGCCCGCATATTTTACATAATGAACTTAATGTTTTATGTTTTGTATATTTGGTGTAAACAAGTATGGAACACTTTTTTGGACAACTCTCTCCAGTAGGAATATGCACTGTTTTTGGACCAACTTCTCCATTTAAGAGCTTGTTAACAATGCGTATATTGACGAAAACTCAATGAAAGACAGCAGACCAGGCAGAAGGCAGCAATAAACTAGACCACCAAAATTTGTATGCTAATAAACTAGGCCCCCAAAATTGATCTCGCTTAAGGCCATCAAAAAGCTTGGGCCGACACTGCCTTTAAGCGATGATTTAAATTTAGAGTCGCTTAGATATATTTATTTTTATTTGTATATCTAATAGCAAATAACTAACAATTTGATGCAAAGTCCCATTTCACTTGATATAATTTTATTTGAACAATCCCGTTTATCAAGAATTACAATGATTAGGCACGTCTCATGAAATCGACATCCCCCGACGGACTGATCGTGACATTAACCACACTATTTTTGAAACCTACAACATTTAAAGTCGTAACATCGTACATGTTGTGATGCACGATGTACGTTTCATCAATGCGGGATCGGTTTGGTTTGGACCGGACCGTTGGGAGTTTAGAAGGATAGTATAGAAATAGGGATGGCAACAAACCTTCACATGGAAACTTGGAACAGAAGATGGTGCAAAATTAATTTGATTAGGTTAAGGACCACATCCAAGGTCCATAACTCATGACATCCCCAGACCCAAACCAATGGACCACTAAATAATTCCTTTCACAAGATCCAAAATTCCAAATTCAACAACACTCCTAGTATTAGTACTTGTACATTATCCATCAAAAGTTGTACATTAATCTAGATTTTTTAACTCTCCAACTATAATATATAATAGCCTAGGTACATTTATCAAGCAAAATAAAAACTTTGTTTATTGAACTATTATGTTATTTTGGAAGGTTTTATCCATGCATCTATTTGTGGTATTTAACATTTTTTGATAAGTCACTTTCCATACACTAGAAACAACACAACACAAAGCTATGTACTACTCAATATCCCCACTTCACTTTTTTTTTCTATCTGTTTATAGTGACAACACAAAAATCTTTTGTTGTCACACCATCTACCAAGAGTTCAAGACAGATAATAAAAATTTATGGCACTTTCATATATAAAGAAGAAATATGTTTGGCTCTTGCTGTTGGAAAAAAATAATTGATCAAAACCAGATGATTGGGATTTGAAATCCTGTATTGTTTGTATTCCTTTTTTCAAAACGCTAATTGAAGTATAGACACATAGCAGTAATAACACAAATTATAATCATATTATTTTAGAAAAAATTTGAAGGAAGAGCTTTAGGAGAATATATCAATTTTGTAATATAACTTTTGAAGTAAAATCATCATTTCTTAATTTTAGACTAGCAAACATTTTTGTTAAAAAAGTTATCATTTGGGTAATATTGGGTCGTCCACGTTAGACTGCCCCAGGCGTAACGTGTGGGAGATAAATCGAGTTAAATGAGCGGTCAAGACCATACAGGGATGTCGACTACAAGGATCAAACACAACACCTTTAGATTTTGTCAAGGGGCCCCACAATGAGTGTGAGACTATGAGGAGTGAGGGCTCCTGATGGAAGCCCCAAAGGCACAAATGTGAAGCCCCCTCTTTTTTTTTTTGGAGTGAGGCTTCCCTTAGGAGGGGAGTTTTCTTGCCATGTGGCATTGTGTAATTGGTTGAGGAATATTGAAAAGTGGAAAAGGGAAGAAGAGAGAGAGTAGGTTGTGTGTTAAGCTAGGTGTCTAATATCCGACGCCCTTTTTTTTCTTTTGTGGCTTGGAACCCCCAGGGGCCGTGTACAAGGCGTTTTTGGGGCATTTCCAGGGCGTTTCGAGGCCCACAACGCCTCACTCCTCATAGCTTTACTAGGCATTGTTTTTTTTTATACGGATTCGCTCATGATTAGAAGATATATTTACTTGTTTTCTTGGTTGCCATTTTGATTTTCTGAATGTTATTTATATGCTTGCATAAGATTAAAAAAAAAAAGAGTCTAAAATAAATGGTGTAAAAATTTTGGCCATCAAATTTCTATTTGTCTTTTAGGAAAGTTTGCTAAAGATTGGTGATGGTTTGGTAAAGAGAGAAAGAAGGTTGATGCCAAAAATGGCAACTTTTATAAGCTGCAAGTAAAACTTTGTGTCAATGAGAAAAATGGTTAAAAAGCCAAAAGAAATATCAATAATTTTGCCATCAAAATGCACACCTTTTGTTGTTTTCCTAGTAGTAACCAACAAAATGTCTATTCACAATTAACTTTGGTGTCATAAGTCCAAAGTAAATGCCTATTCACAACAAAATGTCTATTCACATATATTTTCTTTTGATCGACAAATATAAAAATTAAATTCAGTTGAATAATTAATCAAATGAATGTTGATTGAAGAATGGGCAGTTAATTAAAGAGTTGATATGTATGGTCATAGTAGGATCCAAGTTAATTCTACAATTTATATTTAGGGTTTACAATACAAAAAAGTTTAGTGGCGCAGCTTGTTGCCTGTTTGCCTTCTATTTCTATGTAAAATTTTTAAAAATATTTAATACTAATTATGTATAAAAAATTTATATTTTTGTTTTAGTAAAGGTATCATTGTGTACAATCATGACATACTTTCATTCTTTTACCAATAATAGACATTTAGCTTGGAAATAACGAAACACTTAATTTAAATTATTATTAACAATCATAACTATATATATTTAGGGGATAGGTAAGTTGCTGATTTACCATGCAGGCATGCAGCTTAGAACACACTTTTTTTTTTTTAACACATTTAACCCTTTAACTATCTTTTATTTCCAACATCAATCCCTAATTTTACATTAACAACACCCATAACATCTTTGCATTTTCCTATATATTTATCAAGTTATAGCAACATACTTGTTTTTAACACCACAGAAAACGCATTTTCCCTTATGATTGTTATGCTATGTAAAAAAAATAAAATAAAAAACAAATGAAAGTGTCTTCCCAATTCGATGTTGTTATGCTAATTAACAATGTGGGAGTATATATTAGTCCATTTTTGTTTTTTTGTTATTCATCATATTATTTTTGTTTGTTTCAAAATAAATATTCACATATTTAAAAATGTATTAAATACCGGTTGGTTTACCTATTATACATTTAATTAATTATCATTATTGTATTTTTTTTTCAAGTCAAATTTGTTTTAAATACAAAAATAAAAACAAAAACTATCAAGTAAAAACTTCATCGAGTAAACATATCTTAATTAGTGTTTTTATGTTGGTGGATAATGAAAGTGAGACAAACTAAACTATTGTCACTATTGTCTTGATTAACAATCGTTACTAAGGACATCTCCAATGGGAGGTTGATAAAAAACTTTTTTTTATGTCAAAAAGTCATTGAAAAGCTTTTTATCATTGGATACAAAGACATTTTTATTTAAAAGTTTGAAGAATGTCAACCTATTGAGGCAAAATCTTTTTTACATACACACTCAATTAAAACTTGAAAACTTGATGAAAAAAAGCTTTTGAAGAATATACTGATATGGCAAACAAAAAAAAAAAGCTATTATAGCTAAATACAATACAACCAATAGTCCAATACCTAAATTCAGAGAAGATGACCACCCAAAGCCAAGGACCATCAAATGGTATTTGGTGAACTGTGGCCCGATTGAAGATTGATCATTAATAAGATTTATCCAAACCCCAACGGCCCAAGTAATCAATGGCCCAAAAGGTCAAGATTTGACTTTTAAGCAGGAACAAAAAGAAAAAAAAAAATTAAAAAAGAATATGCACCAGCCGGGAATCGAACCCGGGTCTGTACCGTGGCAGGGTACTATTCTACCACTAGACCACTGGTGCTTATTGGTACATATTCATTATAGTAAATCATGTGACTCATTTCTTATAAAACAAACCCTCTTTTCAGCTAAAAAAACTAAACTAAACCAATTATTCATAACAAAAATATCAAAAAATATTTGTAGAATTGTTTTCGAACTTCTTTATTTGTTAATTCATGTATATTTGGGTAGCTTACTCATTATTGAATTAAAGGCAGCATGTAAGTAATATAGTGTTTTCTTTTGAAAGTGATCAACTGATTATTACAAATTTAACTTGTAATAATAACCGATTACATATATCTAGACTAGAAGTTAAAATGTCAAATTTGAATGATCAATTGCATTACTTTATCACAATCATAAATTTATAATTATTATAGTATATTATAGATCCTTCTTGTTTTCCTATTTGTCAAACACTCAGTATCATCAAAATGATTATTATAATCCAAACTTTTTGCCATGCTTAATGAAAAAAAAAAAAGAAAAGTACGGTGGCAGAAACCCCTTGATCCTGTGTATCGAATTGATACCTACTCATTGCTACCCTGAAAGGCGAAGAATACTGGTAATTGCTCCTAAGGAATACCACCACATGGAATCGGTAGAAGCATGTCTCGTACCCGTGCCACTATTTTGTTTGGCTCCTCCCTACATGGGGCTCCCTATAAATGGAAGCAGTAATGTCTTCATACAATAGATGATCTTAATGTAGTTTCCTAATCTCTTTCGAAATAAACAGACTAATAGTCAAGTAAAATAATTTTTTTTGCGTAAGACTCAACTATAAATCTATAATGTGAAATAGTCATCTTGGGCCATGAACAGTTAACATAGACCAAAACAGTTAACATGAGCCAACTAGTGATGTAAATCACGTAATATTAATGTTACACAATTCACTTTCATATTGAACGTCTGGTACTCTAGACCCCGTCATCATAATATCAGTAGCGAATCCAGGGTTCGAATTCATTGGGGTCAACGTTATTGACGTTGCAATATAAAGGGTTAATTTTTTTTAATGGACCGGGTCATTACAAACATTATCAAACATACAACTACGCATATACATCATTTACATACAAAAAAATAAAATAAAATAAAATAAAATAAAACAAAACGTTGCTCCTTCGTCCCTACCTACCCAATATACACATACATCCACACACCATACAACTACACATATACATCATTTAAATTAAGAGAGCTAGGGCCTGTTTGGCAAGGGGCTTCTAAGGGGCTTTTAGGAGCTTAAAGCCCCGAGCTTTTAAAAACAAGCCTCTTTTAAAAAAATAGTCCTGTTTGGATGAGGGATTGTGAAAAGAAGCCCAAGAGAGTTGAAAAAAAAGCCCCAGCCCCTAGCCCCAGCCTCAAGCTCCAGCCCTAGCCCCTAACCACAGCTCCAGCTCCAAGCTTTTGTGCCAAACATACCCCTAGTCTCCTTTAAATTAAGAGAGCTTGAGCCGAGTTTCGAACTTTGTTGACATTTTTTTTTTTTGGTGTGTGTGTGTGTGGGTGGAGCAGTTTGTATTAAACAAAAAACTAGCAAGGAGCTAGAATTCGTGACAAAATATTGTACAATATCGCACAAACTGGGTCACCTGATGAGTCTAACCACTAAATGATACATAGTTTACTCCTAGAAGTGATCCAAACAAAAAGAGTGAAGTTTGACATTATCCCCAAGGGAGGTCAGGGTAGGAGAAGAGTTGAAAATGACCGCATTATTATTATATACAAATTGTCTAAAGGGCGGTACGGGTAACCACATCAAAGAAGAACTTACTTTTTTTCGGGGATGAAGGTGAGGGAGTTGGGATCGAGCAAGTACTTAGCAGAATCATCAACAAGAATTGTTTTTCACCCACCAAATCAATGCCAGTGGTCCACAGGTTTCTGGTGCAGGCGCAATTCCAAAACAGATGCGAGGAAGTCTCTAGGTCGTCATCACACATCGGGCATCTGGTCAAATGTAGATCGATACTTCTATGGTCCATGTTTATTCCAGTAAGAAGCTGGTCGAGATTAACCTCCAAGTGTGAATATTGACCTTTGACGGCACTATTTTGTTCCAGGACAGAATGCAGTCAACACCTTGAGTCTCAAGGTGTTGAGCAAACAGCCCCTGAACCTGGACCGAGACCGGACGGGCCCGAGCATATTCTGTCCCGTTTTCGGGCTTTGCCAGTTGGGGCTGGGTCTGTCCAGTCTTTGAATATGAATTTCAAAACACCATGTTATTCCAACATAAGGTACAATTTCAAAACAACATTTAGGTCTTCAGATTTTGCTGGTTGGCCCAACCCAAGTTCGGTCCGGTTCTCAGGTTTCTTTTTTCTGTTTTTTCGGACTTTAGGTTTGACCAGTTCTGTCCGGTCCGGTCCGGTCAAGGCTTGAGACAGAATGGGCACCACTAGCAGTGGCAACTAGTTCCCTGAGGGCATTAACAGAAAAGATCCAGAGGGGTCTAATGGAAAAACCCACTGATCCGGGGTGTTTATAAGGCCCGATTTTGAAGGAAGACCTTCAAGTTAATTCAGCCCATTCACAGTCCAACCGAGGTTGTCTTCTCCAATCTGGGCCCATGGGAAGAGTGTTACCCATAGCAAGGAAGGCCCTGTCCTTCACAGTGGCAAACTTGCAGTTGTCAAGCTAATAAAGACGTGGATAATCCTCCATTAACCTGGTGCTTCCTACCCAATAATAACTCTAAAACTTAATGTTTAAAAGGTCTGGACTGAGACTAAAAACAATGTGCAAACCAACAAAGTGCAGGAAGGTTGTCTTTCCATCAGCACCCTTGACATCAATGAGTTTGGGGAGGTGTCGAGTATGAAGGCTTGGGCATCTCCACGGTTTGTGCCAAGATTCATACGATTTCATGTCTTGAGAACGGTTTCTAGCAATTTTAGAAACATTATGCTGTTTCATTCTTCACACATTTCCTAATTTTGCATTAAACATTTGGGAATTGTTAATACTAAGTTATGAAATGTAAAAACAATTTAAGTTCACATACTTTTTCAAGATATTGAACCTATACCCAATACAAGCACCCAGGGCCACAATTCTTAATTAGGACGGGTTTGGATTTGCGTTTTAAACTAAATATGGCAACTGGTGGTTGCAATAATGTGAACTTTTACACTTGAAACTGATCATTAAAACCTCTACTAAAAACTGGCCAAATATTGAAGTTCCTGGGAAATTGTTTTATTGGAAACCTCAGTCACACGCTTGTTTGGATACTTCATTCGATTCACACAATTTCTGATGCTCATGTTCACTCATCGCATCAGACTTTAATTTCTCATATGTTCTCACATGGAGCCTCTTCTTGCTTTAGCAACTAGTTCAACGAGTCTTTTGTGCCTCCACAAGTTGGCGATCTTATGAAAATAGACCCATAAATTTCAACTTCTGAATGAAATGATGTGGGTTATCTTTTATCTCTACAGATCATATCAATAAATTAAAAAAGATAGGCAAAAATGGAAACGGGTCAAAAGGTGCCCTATATGTATTTCTAACACTTCCAGCCTCCCACGTCACTTTATGATTAGAGATTTTTTAATTTAATGTAACTATATACTTTTGTATTCCTATTTCACATGGTATTTTTTTATATAAAAAACCTAAAGTAAAAGCTTTGGAAAAAAACTGTTAACCATCCAATTGGATGGATAGACAACAGTGACCCATTTTGGCATGTTACCCAACCCACCCGACTTACTTGTTTATCACCTCTATTGAAAACAAGTGGGATGGCTTACTGTCAAGTTTTCAATGTCATAATTAACATGTATCTCTATCTTTTGGACAGGTATACCTCAATTAAATGTTTGCCTATCACATATATCCACTAAAGTTGCAGCTATTCTCAAAGTAATTAAATTTAATTGCATCTTTATCCCATACATGGTTGGTCTAAAACTGTTGTTAAATGGATTCGATGAACTATCGATACATTGATGGGTTAACCTTGTATTTGTAACTTTTTTCTAACATCTTGCTAGTATATCAATAAACTGTTATTGAGAAACATACAAGGTTTGTCGGTTTATTATCCCATATACAACATAACCATGATACCCGTGACTAAAATTTAAAGTCCAAACATGTCTAAGAAGGAGATCATGACACATGATAAGATTGACGGTCGTGTATTTTCAAAATTATTTTTAGAAATTAAGCCTTTCATGCCCCTCTAAGGTGCTTGATGTCTATAGGAATCCGCAAAGACTTTCTTATATTGTTGTGAATGAATTGAAATCGACTTCTTACCCAAGATCTTTAACAATTGAAACCTCACTATTATGAAGCGAAGTGCGCCAGCACTTGATTTGCAACCTCTTCGGAGCTTGAGGAAGACAGAGTTAAATGTGATCTTTCTAAGGTTAACCTCTCGTTACTTTTTTGGATCAGAACTGGAAGTAGAATCACTTACAGTACCCTTTTTCGAGCAAAAGTTGTTGATCACGTAAATGCCATCAATAACTTTAAGGGAGGTATATTCAATTTTATCTTTTTCGAGGTGATATGAAATATTTTAATCTACCAATATATATATATAAGAGGGTGATAAATTCATTCTTAAAAAAATAGGAACCTTAGGATGGTTTTCAACTTTTATTTACAACCATTTGATCATATTAATGAATTTATCTTTGACTTTTAAATTGATTAATGACAATTTTAATACTCATACTTTATATAATTAGTCAAAATATACCCTTTTTTAATTATTATAATATACCAAAAATAATAATAATATGTAAATATTTACACGTACATGTAGTTTAATTTTATATTAGTATTTTTCGTTTTGTTAATTTAGGAACATGTAAACGAAAATATAGTTCCAATATAGTATTGTTATTGTTATTAAATAATTTAGTTATTTTTATAAGTATCATGCAGTGTAATTTTATATTAGTATTTTTAGTTTTGTTAATTTAGGAACATGTAAACGAAAATTTAGTTCCAATATAGTATTGTTATTGTTATTAAAATAATTTAGTTATTTTTATAAGTATGATAAGTTAAATATTAACATGCTTCAAGTAAACAATATTACAATAATATAATAATTATTAACTTTATTTGGTATCTATAAAGTAACCATCAATTATAAATTTTATTTTAGTGAGACTAAATATGACATGTATTTCTCAAAAAAAGCGTCACATGTCGTTTAAAAAATACTTCAATACTGTTTTAATATATTGATAGATATCGTATATATAGAATATATTTTTACTTTAAAAACATTTACAAAATATGAAATAGAATGTATGCTTTCAATGTTCCGTGCGACATTCTTTTACATTGATATTACTTACATTAATTATTTATATTTAAATTTATCAATTTGTCTTTTCATATATTTTACATTTAAATATACTATAGTTTTTTTTATTACATATACTTAATAATTCATCTTATCTTAAGAATATCGTAAACAACCCGTGTATTTGACACGGGTCCTAAATCTAGTTATATAAAAAATACCATTGACAAAGCTCAAAATTTCATTAACTAATGATTACACGTTACCTTATCCACCAAATTAACTGATCCGATCCGTCACTAATTACAGTGTAGATAACCAACTCACTTAGGTGGGTTGGCCAGGGGTATTTAACTAATCCACTATGTGGGCCCCGGGGGTGAGTTTACTCAAGGTCTCGGGTTCGAGTCTTGGAGTTCTCATCTGAAAGGAATTTTCCATAAGGAGGGGTTGGAGGTCCTGCAAATCGCAGGTCAAAATTGCCTCCAACACATCTGAATCGAAATACACTTTACAAAAAAAAAAAAAAATTACAGTGTAGATTTTCATACTTTCAGATGCAACCTGAAGAAGCAACAAGATATAGTAAAACATGAACCTATCAAAGAGACAAATCCAAGTATTTTGATTTGTTAACAGCCATTACTAACCATAGAAAGTGCCAGCTGAATCACAAAATACTTTTATGACCTTATAGACAAAAGTGCCTGGTCAACCCATCCTATACATAAGTACTCATTTTGACCATTTCCCCAGACCTCCCATTCTTCCACCCCTAGTTGTTAGACACTTATATGTGTTATGAAACAAATTTGCACCTATGTCCTCATAGTAAGGACTTCCTTGAACTCCTTAGTGGCCCCCATTAGACGGTTCTTCAGATTATCAACAACAGTAGTTGAATGGGTAGTTGTGTCACTTGAAACACTATCACTTTCATTTTGTGCATTGCAAACAAGCTGCAAATCCACCACAGTTGCATTAAGAGCAGTAATGTCCTGCTTGATGACAGCTGTCAATTCTTGAATCTCCACTGTTGGATCGTCAAAAACAGAGGTCGTTTTTGCCACTGGAAGGATAGGAGGAGATCATTAAGTAACATTCGGATTCTCCCATATAAGTTATGAAGATGCATCAAGCTCACACAACATGCACGCTTAAATATGAGTAGGGATATAAAAAAAAAATCTAGTGACAATCAAATGTCGGTAAAGCGCTCATTAAGAACATCTTCTATTTCTTCTGATTCTCGTGTACATATGCAACTGATTGAGAAATTCACAGGGACACATTGTGACGAACTATCACAGGGACACATGGTCAGGCCTGCACAAGC
>JAOXNX010000032.1:15945377-15965285 GCA_028566075.1 Solidago caesia
AAACCTTAAATATAAGTGTATATATATAAAGATAAAAATATATTTACCCGCGTATTACGCGGGACAATAATCTAGTTGTTTTGAAACCAAGGGGACAATAGCAAGTTTAGGAGCATAAGTGTGCAATGTGTCTTGAAGCATTAACCACCATTTACTGTCATTTTCTGATTCATACCAGTCGTCACTTTCATCCGATGAGACTACCTTGAAGAAGTTGAACAAGGAACTTCTATCACGATCCTTATTCTTTTATATGGAGTTTAATGGTTTCCTCATTAAGTTGAATGGGGATGGATTGGTAGATCAGATCGATGTGCTTAATTAGACAAGATACAATACTTTCCAAATTTTATCGTCCATTTATTACAAAACTCATAGACGAATCTAATTAGTAGTGTACGCTTGGGTTCCGGTAACATGTCACGATGCGCTTGATATTGTGGTCTTTGCGAGTCACATTGGTGTTGTGCTACAACCTCGCCCATCCTTTTAATGAAGGTATAAACCTCGTGAGTTTGTGAATTAGTAGCGCCCCAAAAAACTTGATGTAATTAAAAAAAATTTTGGATGAAAGAGGATTTTTTGAAACAGATTTAGAGAACATGGTGTTGAATTTTTTTCTGTGAAACCAGTATACCAGGCGTTCCCAACGTCAAACGTTGCCAAATAGATTAAAGACCGGAGTTCCCACCTCCGGTCTTTCCATATGTCACAACCAAATCACGTGTAATTGGAAAGACCCAACATTCCCACAATCGGCCTTCATTAATGCACTTTGACTAGTCATTTAATAAACCAACAACCCACAACCAGCTTTAGGTGCATGCGTGACACAACCAACTTTAGGTGGGAACTCCGGTCTTTAATTTTTTTTGGCAAAGCCCGGCGTTGGGAATGCCGGGTATTACTGGTTTCACAAAAAAATTTCTTCAACACCTTGTTCTGCAAATCTGTTTCAAAAAGACACCATCCATCCAAAATATTCGTCCATACAATATGTTCAAACTTCAAATCATTAAAATAAAATAAAAAACTGACTAATGTGTTTGTAAGTACTTTATAAAGAAAATATATATTTTTTTCAAACATACGCGATTCATCACAAAAACCATATGTTTGAAACATCAACACATAACCAAAATAGCAAAACATAACCATATGCAATGCATCAAAGAAACGACGCCATGAAAGCGTTGGCAATGGTTCTACAGTACTCCGTAAAAAGATCTCAGTTGATTGTGAGAATTTCTAATGTATTTATTGATCTAATCTTCTCCTCTGGTATATAGTATAAAATTTTTTAAACAGATAAACAAAATAGAAAAGAATTTAACGTTAAGCAAGCAAAAGGGCTCTCCAAGTCACAAATCATTGTACAAAATCTCTTTTTTTGTTCTTTTTATTAGTTTTTTTTTTTCATTTTTTTGGTATTTTTTACAATATATATTACAAAACTAGTAAAAAGTCTAAAAGAAAATTAGCAAACACTTAAAACACCCTATAACAACCTAGCTCCCCACACTGTCCATTTTCCTAATCTAGCTAGTAAGATTAGTATAAGTTTAAAAAGGTGATATCTTACAATCAACCTTAGTTTAGGACCAGCATATATAGATTATTAAACTCTTTATACATTATTACTATTATAACAGACTTTATATATATCTTCCTTACTCAAGCTCATAGAGGACTAGAGGAGGGAACTCAAGTTCATCAGCAAGTTTCAACGGCTCGTCCTTGATCCTGAAAACGTTCAAAAACACACATGCAAAACATCTCTTAGATTAGCGATACACATATATACATGAAGCGCAAAATAAAAAGGAAATGTATACGGGTAACTTAATTGACTTACCTTGTCGGTCCAGAAACCACTGCATTGTAATAGGAATGTTGGGATGTACCATATGATCCAAACTGTATTCTCCGTTTTGCATTCACCTGACTCGATGAGGCACCAGGGTGACCATGGCCTATTGGGGACTGCACATAAGAGTCTGGAACATCGTGTTTAGCACCCAAAGCTGGATCCCTTCCTTTGAAATCCCAACGAGCCACTGGGGACTGCATACCAGAGTCTGGAACCTTATGGTTAGTACCCAAATCCAGGTCCTTTCCTTCAAAACCCTTACCAGACATTGTGGACTGCATATGAGAGTCAACTACAACCTCATGGTTAGCACCCAAAGCCAGGTCCCTCCCTTCCAAGCCCCTACTAATGACTGGGGATTGCATACGAGAGTCTGGAACCTCATGGTTAGTACCCAAAGCCAGGTCCCTTCCTTCAAAACCCCTACCAGCCACTGGGGACTGCATACGGGAGTCAGAAACCTCATGATTAGCACCCAAAGCCCGGTCTTTCCCTTCAATGCCCGAACGAGCCACTGGGGACTGAACACGAGAGTCTGGAACCTCCTGGTTAGCACCCAAAGTCAGGTCCCTCCCTTCAAAACCCCTATGAGCCACTGGGGACTGCACAAGAGAGTCTGGAACATCGTGGCTAGCACCCAAAGCCGAGTCCTTTCCTTGAAAATCTCTACGAGGTTGTCGGTGGTATGCTGTTGGTCCCCTGCCCCTTCCCCTTCCCCTTCCCCTTCCTCTCCCACTTCCTCTTCCTCTCATGGAGTATTCCTGCAAGGATCCATTCAAGAGATGATCAATGATATAAATAAGACTTTTAGTCACATATTTGGTTTTGGACTGAACCAGACCAGAGTAAGTGACTGACCCAACCCACAAGAAATCTATAATGTTAATCAACAAGACTAACATATATAACTTACCCAAGTGGAGACAAATTGTTCAACTCCATGGTTAGCCAAATTCAGTCCAGGTTGCATGGGCACACCATTTGGGTACCAGTGAGTCCATGACGAGTTCTGCTGATACCGCTCATTCGTTTGATAACGAGCCACATTGTTTTTCTCAAAACCGTGGGCAGACTTGCGAACTTTATTAAATAGAGGACCAGGTCTCGCAAAAACATGACGACAATGACTTATTACCAAATTCCTTATGTTACCCATGTAATTTCCATCTAGCGTTGCCAAATCCAATAATTCATCATCATCAAACACATCATTTTCATTCTGATTTCCAAAATCCGAAGCCAGGCCATCCTGTTCAACGTTGAGATTGCTCGTCGTATACACGGTCCTATCATCCTCTTCACCAATGATGGGTACATTTCTTTCTGATAGCCCCCCAGTGGATACATCGTCCATTAGGGATATATAATCAGCATTTGACATATCTGTCTCACTGTCATCGCTGTAATGGTCTATAGTTACGGGAGCGGTTATCAACTCCTCAAATGTCAACACTGCAGGCATGTTAAATTTTTCCTTTTGATGCCTCTGCAAGGTACATTTAAAGAACTTATTGATTTCATCTCCAACATACTCTGTTGGTAGCTGCATAATCTCACCAAGTGTACGAGCACCAAGATTGAATGCAGCCCTTATACGGTGAGAGGATCCTGCAAGAAATAGAAACTTTTCATGACTACCAATTAATGGAAACACTATAAAAGAAAGACATTCAATCCTACACATATTTTTAGTATATTCCTACAGTAAATATAAGCAATGTGCAAATGTGACATTAATTTAGTACATCTACATGCTTGGATGAACCCTAGAAAAATCACATATTTGTTGTAATGAAAAGCTTTAGTGCAGTGATTGCTCTCTACTAAAGTTATGTTATTACTTACCTCTGTTAATGCTTCGTCCGAGATTGTTGTTTACTTTCAGAGGATCAATTATATTAAGATACTTCTTGGTGAAAGTTCGCATATTTGTCTCACATTCTGATAAAGGTACGATGAACAAGTTTATGTATTTTCTTAGACACTCCCCATTGGTTGAAGCATGGTTGATGGGGTTCTCTACTGCACAAATTGATAGATTGGGTCAGAAATAAGAGATAGAATCTTTTTTGGCAGTGTGTTTGTAACAAAAGCAGCTGCAAGTGTTAGTGTTTGGATGTGCTTCTGTTGTATGAAGTCATGCGCCGTGACAATCAGATAATCAGTTATTTAAGTGTGACAAAATTTCATACGAGTATTTAGAACCATGTTAAATTACCCCGATAAACAAATGATCAGAATCAGTTTTGTTGCTGCTACTCCTTTAAATCAGATAATCACTTTCAAAATGTAATATCAAGCAATACATAGGCAATGACTAAATTCTTACCAATTATGCCAAGTAGTGAAGATACACTAATAGGACCATTAATGCTCAAGCAAAAGTTATCCCAATCAAATTTGCTATAATACTCCAAGAACCTATAAAGAACCTATGACAAGCAAAAAACGATATTGTTATTTCACATTAAGCTTGAAAACCCGACTTCCTATCACAATATTTTAAAAGACCAGCTACCATTAACGGGTCAGTTAGAGATTCCCTGTACATAAGGACTATGTACAGGACTAATATTTCCAATGCATAGGTAGAAAACAATCCATAATGAGCGCCAATGATACGACTTTCATAAAAACACCAGGACTTTATAAGAATAATGCTACGTTTGAAGATATGATCTTTTCTGATATACTTATCAGCCTGCATCAAGAAATGTAAAACCAATCAACATGATAATACTGAAGATAACTGATGAATATTACTAGCAACTGTTTTGACTTGAGCCCGTTACCCAACCCATCCAAATTACCACTTTTAGAGGCATGCAATGAATGACCACTTTACCTGCTCAAGAAAACACAATGAACAAAGTCCACCTAACTGGTTAAACGACACATCCATGATAATGCCTCCCACGATGCATTTAATAAGTTTAACCTGCCATTAAAAACATCATAACCACAATTTATCAGGACAGATCAAGACATTTCACATTTAGAAGCTTAAGAATGAGACCATCTTTAAAGTATGACATAGTTAACGCCATAACGTCGACTTATTAAGGGCTTTCCTGACTGAAAGCATCAAAAGCAGTACCATAATAAGTAATAAACAAATATTACGAATGGTTTCCCATAGCTTCCTTTGAAATTACCGATAGAAATATGTGCATGAAGTCTAATGCTAACATGAGGCATATATTCTTATAATTCTAACAATTTCAAATATATAGATGCAGAATCATGAAGATAACCTCTGCATTGATGAATTGGAGATCATGTATTTCATATTCAGCATATCCGTTCTGCTCTTCAGACAGAAGAACTTGATAAATGTTATTAGCCAAAGTATCCTCTTTGTCAGGAACACTAATAGTGGTCAGATCAATATCACCTTCAGGGAGATAAGTCTTGAGGGGGACCGAACCATATGGGAAGACCTGCAAAAGTTAGATGCAATGAAACATTTAGACTTGATTATAGAAACAATCACAGTTATTACAATATTAGCATCAAACCCTTATAAACAAAGATAGAGAATGATCGGCCACATATAACAAGAAGCCCAAAAAGTAAAGTAAAACAGTTAGTTTAACACAAAGTGGCACCAAAAGACAAACATGGTTAAATATTTAATAATATGAAAGGGATAAGAAGGAAAATTGTCAAAATAAGTGCTAAAAATACCATACTAAACATGCATAATCATAAATAAAACATCAATTACGGCAAGTAGTAAGATCAGTTAACATTTTTTGTGTGTTTTTAGATTGAAACTTGTTTGCCTATTAAAACATCTCACTGAGATTGAGGTTGGAAAAAAAATTGTTTCAGTCATGAAATTTTCTACATCCCGTCTTTGTGAAATTCATATGTCTATACCATTTAAGTGGATGTGATTTTTCTCCAAGTAGACTCTTTTGGTATAATGAGCTTTGATTAAAATTAAGCTTGATAAGTTTTTGTATGTATTCGGATAATCACTTATGTTAGTCACAAAGTTGGTTAATGAACATCACCTTCTTCAATAGGGTTGAATTCAACTTTACACAATTAATTCTACCTAGATGCTTAGGTGCATGAACTTCTGCGTATCGCAATAAACAGTTACGTGGTTGACATTTGTGTTAGGGAATATCTAAGAAGATAGTGCACATTCGTATATACTAGTGTGAACTTGGAAACCCTATTATACATGGACGTAAATTGAGAATTTACATCTGTCGTTTCTGGTGAACTTGTCAAATAGATTACGTCAACGTACATAGACTGTAATAATGATTAATAAATGGAGATTCCATCCGTTTATAAGCACTAGCCTCTCAAACAAGCACATTAACAAGAATGTCAATCATTTAGCAGATGATTGTAACTTGGAAACCCGACACAACTATTTATAGTGACGTATCTATTTGAGATGTTTAGATATATACCAATCAAAAGAGTTTATGTAAATCGAGATTTTATATTTGTCCTTTCTATGAACTTCTCTAATAAATTACGTCTGTATAGGCTATTATAAGGAATTATAAATGGAGATTCCACCCGTCCGTAAGCACTATCCGCTCAAACAAGCACATCAACAAGAGCATCAATCATTTAGCAGGATATTGACCACAATAACAAGAACATCGATCATTTAGCAGGTTTTTGTAACTTGGAAACTCGACACAACTACTGTATATTGACGTAATTTATTTGACAAGTTCGAATATACCAATCAAAATATTTTATGTAAATCAAGATTTTTCATTAAACCTTTCACGTAAACTTGTCAAATAGATTACATCAGTATACAATAAGGAATTATAAATGGAGATTCCACCCGTCTGTAAGCACTATCCTCTCAAACAAGCATATTATCAAGAATGTCAATCATTTAGCAGGTTATTATGCACATTAACATGAACATCAATCATTTAGAATGTTTTTGCAACTTGGAAACTCGACACAACTAATTTATAATCATGTAATCTATTTGACAAGTTCGAATATACCAATCAAAAGAGTTTATGTAAATCGAGATTTTCATATTTGTCCTTTCTAGTGAACTTGTCAAACAGATTACACCGGTGTAGGCTACTATTATGAAAATTTGACTTTCAAAGTCAAAAACCAGATATTTTTGTCGTTTAGTGGCTATTGGGCGACGACATTTTGTTGTCATAGAAAAAATTGTCGCCAAAACCACTTTTTACTTGTAGTGAAACAAACACATTAACAAGAACGCCAATCATTTAGCAGATTTTTGTGCACATTGCCACAAACATCAATCATTTAGCAGGTTTTTGTAACTTGGAAACTCGACACAACTACTTTATATTGACGTAATCTAGCTATTTGACAAGTTCGAATATACAAATCAAAAGGTTTATGTAAATCAAGATTTTATATCTGACTTTTCTCGTAAACTTATCAAATAGATTACGTCAGTATATAACGATTTATAAATGGAGCTTCCACCGGTGTGTAAGCACTATCATCTCAAACAAGCACATAACAAAGAATGTTAATCATTTAGCAGGTTATTATGCACATTAACAAGAACATCAATCATTTAGCAGGTTTTTGCAACATGGAAACTTGACACAACTAATTATATTGACATAATCTATTTGACAAGTTCCAATATACCAATCAAAAGAGTTTATGTAAATCGAGATTTTATATTTGTCCTTTCTTGTGAACTTGTTAAATAGATTACGCCTGTATAGGCTATTATAATGAACTAGAAATGGATATTCCACCCGTCTGTAAGCACTATCTTCTCAAATAAGCACATTAACAAGAACATCAATCATTTTGCAGGTTTTTGTAAATTGGAAACTCGACACAACTACTTTATATTGACGTAAATCTATTTGACAAGTTCGAATACACCAATCAAAAGAGTTAATGTAAATCAAAATTTTATTTGTCCTTTTTTCTAAACTTGTCAGATAGATTACGTCAATTAGGCTATTCCACCCGTCTGTAAGCACTATCTTCTCAAACAAGCACATTAACAAGAATGCCAATTATCAGACTCTTTAGTACTTCTAAGCCAAACTTGGATCACTTAGGAGATAATATTAAAATCTACTCTTTTATTTGGATTAAAAGTAAGGGGAAAATGTAATCTCAATTGGCTTGAATGGGTTTGTAACCCCTGTAACTCACTTATTCTTTCTTGTACGTAACTCTTAATCGGCTCTAGTATCATGCTAGAGGCCTTCCAATAAAATTGCTAAATTGCTGTTAAAAAAAAAAAGAAAGAAAGAAAGAAACAAGACGACAATCATTTAGCATGTTACTGTAACTTGGAAACTTGACACAACTACTTGATATTGACTTAATCTACTTGAAAAGTTCGAATATAACGATCAAAAGAGTTTATCTAAATCAAAAGATTTTATTTTTGTCTTTTCTCGTAAGTTTGTGAAATAGATTACGTCGGTATAGACTATTATAAAGAATTATATACGGAGATTCCACACCAATATATAAGCACTATCCTTTCAAACAAACACATTAACAAGAACCTCAATCATTTAGCAGGTTATTGTAACTTGGAAACTATTTGAGAAGTTTGAATATATCTACCGATCAAAAGAGTTTATGTAATTCAAAATTTTATAATTGTCATTTCTCGTAAACTTGTTAAATAGATTACGTATAGGCTATTATAACGAATAATAAAAGAAGATTCCATCCGAGCATATAAACATGAAGGTCAATCATTTAGCATATTATTGCTACCTGAAAACTCGACATGACTAAGCTTCTTGGTAAAAACCTAGTTACCATAAAAGTATATCAAGTTAACCCATAAGGAAAGATATAAGGCAGTTGATCGATATAGAAATTAATATTGGAATTGCAAGAGACTCGAGATGTCCAATGTACGAACATATTATTAGTCACAAACTTTCTACAAACAAGCTTGATTCTCATCAAAGCTCTTTAGTCATTATACCAAAATATTCATAGCTGTAAAAATAAAAAAATTCCAACCCCGGCCGCATATATATATAAATCTATGAATAAACAGTAGACTAGGATCTGAAAAGGAGTTACGGTTACCTGTAAAGGAAGCTAACATGGTATATAAAATGTGTTTCAATAAGCAGGTATGAATACTTATTCATGGCTGCAACATTTGTCTTCTCCAAATTTTATCTCAGTGAAAAGTTTTACAAGGAAATGCGATGAATGAAAGAAACCACAAAGATGTAAAGCAATCGATGGCGATATGTTGATCCAAAAGGCAGTAAGAGCAAACAATCATCAAAGTATATCAAGATAACACATTAGGAAAAATATATGGCAGTACGTTGATTAACACTTCCAAAAGGATTAAAAGATTTTTAAGCCCTAACTTAAAACATATGGTAAAAAAAATTTTTACACCAATATATGTATAACCACATCTATCATCAACACAATCTATAATAGAGATGATAATAACAAATTAAATTCGATCAAATAGTTACAAAATCTCACTCATATTGAAATATTAAGAATAATTAATAACAACTTTAACCTAATATATATATTAATAAATGAATATTAATCATCAAGAATATGCATAATTAATAGTTGATTATCAAAAAAAAAAAAAAACGAACATGTACAAAGTTTAGCAATTGAACAAGATCATTAAAAATATTATTCAAACCAAAACCCTATTTTGTTCACAAAAAAACCCTAATTCAAAAATTAAAATCTTGTTGTTTTTAACAATCTAAAGTTTGTAAAAACGAAATAAATCAAATCAAAATTAAACCCGTTTCACTTTAAAATCGATTTTTTAATTAGTATAATTTTTAATTTAATGAAAAATGAACAGATTAAATTAAATAATTTAAAATGAAATTCGAATGAAAAAAAAGTTGACACACATCCATATCCGGATCCGACCCACAACCCGGATCCGAATCAAAACCCTAGATTAAAAAAACCAAACATCCAATTTATATCAATTGAGAATTTGTAGGAGGGTGAAAATCAACACACAATTTTTTTTCAAAAAACTAAGACCACCAATTATAAAGTAAAATATTTTTTAAAAAATTATCAGTTAAATTAAATTAAATAATCAAATAATACAAATTAAATGAAGTTTAATTATAAAAAAAAAAATTAAGTTGACACAGACCCACATTATGACCCGACCCGAATCCAACTAGAAACAAGTATTTTGCTCATGCAAACAAATGAGAAGATTTAGTGAAAAGGAAATGAAATGGACCTCAACTCCAACAGTAGTCTTTAGAAGTCTTTTCATGTAATTAATCACGTCGGTCCTTTCTTCATATGAATCATATGTTGGTGATACACATTTCAAAACTTCGCGTATCGAACCACTCCCAGCAGTCCATGTTTCCTCCAGTATCGAGTCGAATTCAGGCATAACATAATTCGGTTGTATATGGTTCTCTTCCATTACAAGATTACGCTATAAATTACACTAAATATTTTTTTGTTAACTTTTTTCTTTAAATGTATATATATATTTTTTTAAACTTGTTTATAGAACGAAAAGTTGACGCGATTTTGAAGTGAATTTTTTTTAAGGGTTTTTGAAGATGATATACAACATATATAATTACTGAAAAAGGAAATGAGAATTGGGGAAATTTTGTGAAGAAAAGGTTTGTGAATATATATATAGAATGCTAGCTGATTTAATTATTAAAGTTGTTCTTAATATCAGGAAAGGAAGAAGCTTCAATGCTGAAGGTTTTAGCTAACTCTAGTTATCTTTATAGTAAGTTTTTGTTACATATATATACACGCATGTATAGATATATGAGTGTGTATCTATAGGCTTTATTACAAGCTCATTATGTGTATGGTTTATTGCAGCTTGAAGTGATTTTCTGGACAAGTATATGATTTTACTAGTTGAGGCCTTGTTTTTTAATTAAATTCCTAAATGGTCCTTATGTGATAAAACTTGTAGAAGTAGGTAAGTTTTGTATAAGGGAGGTAATTAATGGGATTCCAAATAGAATTTTTTTTAAATATACCCGTGTGTTGGAAAATGTACGGTAGTTTATTACTTAAAATGCACCCGTATGTTGGCAAAGAAACGGTGTATCTTTTTTAAGTCAGCGAAGATTGTCGTGTCTTTTTGAAAGACCTGGATTTTATAAGATACGATTGTACTTTACCTAACTAAATTACGGAAACACCTTCAATGAACAGTGTCAAATGACACTAAGGAAGCTCAAACGACGGGAGCTTTCATACATGTATATATAGAAAATGTGAAAAATATAATCACACAAAGTTGTATACAAAATGAAATGAATATGGATATATCGGAAATGATATATCTTCTTAATAAATTAGCCTAATCATCCTTCTAATAATTTGATCATGACACTTGATAAAATCAAAGGATGAAATTAGGAGAGAAAATCAGTATATTACATTTGTTATGCAATCGAGTTATTAGGGGGATTATTAAGCTAATTTTTAGAAGAATATATCATTTCCCAATGAATATATCGGAAGAATAATTATGAGTAACTAATACTTGGATGCTTAAAATTCTATGAATAAAACAAAAACAAGTAATTTTTTATTTAGTTAGCAACTATTATTGTTTAGTATTAAAAAATTGGGGGGGTATAGTATAAAATATTATATTAAAGTTTTAAATTTTGTTACAAATTATTAAAAAAAGATGACTGAAATATATACCAACGGCTTTTATCAAAAGTTTATGGATTTATTTTTTAAAAGCTTTTATAGAAGATTTAAAGCAAATGGAGTATCATTAATTGTTAGATGGTGATGTTGTTTAAGCAAATTTAGTCAAAAGTAGAACTTAAGAAACAAGACTTATTTCAAATTAAGTTATATAGAATGTTATTCAGTACTTATTTCAAGTTAATTAAGCTAACTAAAATTTTATCAGTATTATATACGGATGTGTAATTTGTATATATGTCTATAATCACTCTTAAAGTGTTTAAGATGGAGAGCCGTGTTATGGGTGACCTTATGTACATATCTTAATCACTTTAAGAGTGATTGGGTAGATAGTATTATCATCATTTAATGTCATGAGAATTTTTAAAAATCAACCATTCTTTTATTGTTTATTCTCTTCCAAGATTTTACTGACTTTAATTGCATTAATAATATAAATAATCTATAATTAATTTGGTTAAGTTTGCAATCTAGTATCAATTACTATCATTTTCATATTATTAATATGTAAAAAGTATAATGATAAATTTGCTGTACTTAAACTTTTAAATTTTAAAATCATGAGTCATGTGCATTATATGGTACCTAGTATAGAAGTATAGATAGACAAGATTGTGAACATAGGTAAAGATCAATGTTAGATCACTATATGGTAGAGTTATCAAACATTGAGGGTTGGTTTGTAGAAATACTAAAGGTTTAAGGTCTTGAATGACATCTTTAATTATTGCATTTTCACAGATGAAGAATATAAATAAAGAATTAATTTTATTTTATTTTCTGAACATAAATAAAGAATTAATTAACAAAAAAACAGAAGTAGATGGTGGGATGATGACGAATACAGTCTCGGATTTTTCCTCTATTTCAGTGTGCTTTATATGTTACAACCCCATGGTTTTTACTTTACCAATTTTATAAATAGAAATACAATTACAAATAGAAATGTCTAGTTTCAAACAAATTAAATTTATGTGTATTTAAATTTTGTAAATGCAGTTGGAGAAAATACATATCATATAGCATTATTACTAGATTTAGACCCGTGTCAAATACACGGGGTGTTTATGACATATTAAAGATAAAATTAAATATATTTAATCAGAAAAACCTTATTGATGATATATCCCTCCGTACATACAAAGACATTCATATACGAAGCTTATAGGCAGAAGCCTTTACGAAGACTTACTATTAGGAAGGGATAATGATTCTCGAAAATCAAGGAAACGCGTTCCGCAAGAAAAGGAACCGTATTACCATATGATCGATATACATCTTAGGTAACTAAATCTTCATAAAGATATGCTTAAGAAAATATAGGACTTATCCTTAAATAGGATTACCTATAAAAAGGGATACACATCTCCCTTAATTCGGCATCATGATGACCATAGTCATATCCGAAAAACACCACAACATCCCTAACATTCTTGGCGTATAGAGAGTTCTTTACCTTCGGAGAATCGCCAATAAAGCTCATAAACAAACAATCTAAGCCCTAAAACGTAAGCACGGTTTGGTGTTCAATCACTTATAAATTCAAATGTAAAAATATACGAAAGAACAAACGGGTAATTCAAATGTAAAGAATGTAATTAAAATCAAAGTAAAAGAATGTAATACTGAAACATTGACGAAAGTGTTTTACCTGTTCGTTTATTAATATCATGTTAAGGCTTGATGGTGTAGCTAAGTTTTTGTTGAAGAATTAATTCTATTATGCCATATTTGTCGCATATCAACACCTTCATACCTTTTTTCGATTTAACTAATATGAAGATCAATATTCTCCGTGACTAAATGTTCTAGATCTGTGTATATACATATACAAAAAAATCCAATAACAAAAAACAACTTAATGAATCTATATATAGCATGGGTTAAATATTAAGAAAAAAGGCAGAAGAATGAAACTGCATACCCCCATAATCAATCTTACTGCTCGTGGTTTTGGATTGTATAAATTCGAATATGGAGTCCCCTTGGTTGCTTTCTATCAGTTGAAAACATTTTCTTCATCTGCATCCAATTAATGTAGCAAACAATTATTAAGGTTATATAAGCTAGATGATTATGGTTATAAATAATAAATAGATAATAGAAAAGAATAAATAAACGGGTATCTATTTTGTGGATAACTATATCAAGTATACTTATTTATTTTATTATATTGATAAAATTATAAAATAATTGTCCCATTGCAATAAATTATACACGAGATGAGTATTAAATTATTAAATGAATAAAATTAAATAACTATCAAATTGAAGTGAAATCGTGTATATCAAATTGATCTTTTTTATCAATTTAAATTACAATTATCAACATAAAGTTTATCTTATAATAGTCAACTTAAAAAATGATAAACTTAAAAATTAGGACTATAAGTTTATCTTATTTTGTAAGACATTTTTTTAGATTAATACTAAACACATTACATAAATAATTATTAATATCGTTTGGGGACTTTTTTATTTTTTAATTCTAATTTATGACATAAGCATGACTAATTTTGAGTAAATTAAGCCTTATGATTGGTTAATAAGCTATTAGGGCAGTTGTCTTTTAGTATATATAAATATATTACTTCCAATAAGGCCTAAATCAACTGGCAATTGTTTGATAACTAATATGGAAATATGGGGGTTTTTATCTATAAATCAGGGTTCAAAACCTAATTGAGTCTTGTAGGATTTTTTTTCTATGAATATTAATGGTATATAAGTTTACTGTGTTTGAAAAAATAGCATTATTATTACTTACGCAAATATATGGTTGAATAATAAATTAAAACCTCATTTCAAGAAGTATATATTATTACACCTAGAATATTACATCTATATTTAGTAATGCATTGCTATTTAATGTATACTTGTAAGGCCTCTCCCATCCATAACACCAAATTCTCAAATTCTCACTGTCACATCAGCGCCAGATCATCCCCTCCTCCCATAATTTACCCAGAATTTACCCCCTACCAACCATACCACCAAATTCTCAACTTCTCTCACTGCCACATCATACACCATCCTTTATATATATATATATACATATACATAACACATACACACACAAATAAAATAAAACACAAAGAGTTTAATTTGGCCCCACCCTCTGCCCCACCCTCTGCCACATTTCTCAAACTTTTCACGTTATCAACATAACAAGGAAGTGATAATTTGGCCACAACGCAGACAGTAACATTGGTGTTATGGGACAATTTGAGAATGAGGCCACAACGAGGAGATGGTAATATTGGTGTTGTTATAACGAGGCCAGAACGTGATCACGTTATCACCGTTGGGAGAGGCCTAAGAAAATATGAAATGGTTAAACATATGTTTTTTTTTGTAAAATAGATATCAATAAATTAAATAATAAAGAAAAAGTTAAGCTATGACAAATATTATGTGTATTTTAGATTACATAAAAGTCTTTCATTTTTTTTAATAAACTTTAATTTAAATGATTTTTATAATTAAAAATTAGAAAATATACTTTTTCTAATACCGTGCAGTACCTCTCATCTTCCGCTGCATTCCGTGTGGCCTTAATGATGTATTTTTTTGTACATTGATTCTAATAATTGGTTAAAATGACTAGAATAAACTCGGAAGCTTTTTGAATGATCTGCAAAAATTACGAAATGTTAGATAATAAGTTGCAATATATGTATTAATATTCGAAAATTTCTATCTAACATGAGATACTGATATTTTGAAAATCCTTACCTATCTTTATATATATTAAAAAGACAACTGACCTAACAACTTATTGACCAATACAAAAAACTCAACTTCATCAAATTAGTATTTTCTTATGTCATAATTAATAATTAAAAATAAAAATCATGGAGCCACACAAAAATTATTATGTATATCATTTTCTTTCAAGTTATTATCCTAATAATTATTATCTTATATATCCATCCTTAATTAATGACCTAAACTTAAATAAAAAATATATATCAACTGACCTAACCACTTTTTGACCAATCAAAAAGTTCAATTTCATTAAATTAGTATTTGTTTATGTCATACTTAATAATTAAAAATAAAAATCATGGAGCCACACAAAAACTATTATGTATATCTTTTTCTTTCAAGTTATTATTCTAATAATTATGATCTTATATATCTATTCTTAATTAATGACCTAAACCTAAATAAAAAAATATTAATAACAAATAAACAAAAATAAGGCAACCTTAGAGTTTGTTCATTGGTGATTCAACATATTCATATTATTGAATATTCGTTTCAACCTATACGTGTTCAACAATTTATAAAGGTATATTTTAAACCCACTTTATGATTTATTAGCATGACAATTATTATGGTCTAATTGGATCTTGGTGTAAAACAATTATAGTGTGGGTTATTCATTATCATATGGTTGGTTATATGTTGCCCTCATTATGCAGATATTTAGTTCGATAGTAGTTAATTAATATGCGGATTTGATGGAATCAAAAGGTATATAGTTTGTAAAGCTCTTTTATTTATATTTTTATAAGGAATTGTTTTTTTTTTGTTGTTGTTGTTCACAGCGATCCTAAGCCCATTAATTTTGTTTTTCAATTCTTGGTCAAGTTTAAGGTTATAATTTATTTTATTCAGTTGATTATTATATTATTTACTTTCTAATTGTTAGGTTATAATATTCTTATAACTGTTGATACGTTTTCATAAGTCATAACCAAATACCCCTTCATAGTTATAATCTATGAATATCAATTTTAAGTATTTTAATTTAAAAATGTCATAAACCTTTCATGTATTTGACACGGGTTAAAATCTAATTAATTCTAAATATTAGCTGATGGTACTAAAATATGATTTCCAATGATTTTATGTTGTTTGTTTTACTTAATAAATATATGTACATATGTTTTTACTTATTATTCGCTCTTCAAATAATAGAATTTAAGATGTTAAAGCAAAAGAATATTTAAATGAATTCTTAAATTATTAAACAGTTATGATTTAAGAAAAAATTGAAAAATAATAAAAAAGAGTTTAAAGATGCTAATAATTTGAAGTAAATTTATATTTATATATTTTATATATTCATTGTAATTTGAATTTATAACTAAAATTTTGGATAACTTAAAACTTAGATCGAAAGAAAAATCTTATCAATAATTACGAGATTATTTTCTTAGGGAACATATAGACGACTTTTGGAGCCGTTGAATTCATGTTTTCTAGTTTTGAGTTTTCAATTAAGTTTTATTAACTATTAATTGTTAACATAAGTTAATTGATTATTAATCATTAAGTAAAGTACATGTAATATGATTAGTTGCATTCATTAGTCTAAGTAGATCCTATGTGTACTAACATTTGGTGTGTTTATAGGGATAATTACAAATATAAGATAAGATCATAAAACTGATGAACGAAGATTCATAGAACACAAGTATACACAATGATGCACGAAGATTTTTATGATGCACAATGATTTTCAGTTAAGAGAATAGGATTGTTTTATTTATTTTATACTTTAATACTTGTTTTAATTTAACAAAAACCTATTTATCTAATATATGTAATGTATTTATTGACAAATTGGATATGACATGGATTTACAAAAAACATATATATTGTGAAGAAAAAACATAGAGATGCCACGTAAGATAAAATCCTACATGGCAATGTTTAAAGATAGCTGCCGATTTATAGAGAAAAGATAGAGAGATTGGTTTGCATATTTTGTTAGTATTTGATTTTGTTTTTAGGGGTTGTTTTTGACCCACATGCACTTAATAAATTCAAATGCAATATAGTCACTTGTTTGATCAACTTTTATTTTGTACTCAAATAACACCTGGTGTGGTTGTCAACTTCGCAGATAATAAAAAGTGCATGCTTCCATGTGATCCTAACAAATAATCATACAATGACATCTCATGCGCAAGCTTTTGGTCAATCATTTTAATCATTTAGTTTCATGATAATGTGTATTAAATGATCCAAAGGAACTTGTTCTTCAATCTACCTTCGACACAAGAATATATGGTGCCAAAAAGTTGGAATTATTAGAGCATTCCAACAGGCACTTTGGTTGAAGAGCTCGTCACTTGGTCATGCCGTTGGTAGCAGCTCTTCGATTGCTTTGTCAGTTTGGTGATCTTCAGTTAAACGAGAAAGTGAAGAAGTTGTCGGACCTAAGTGATTTATACGTGTGTATATATATGTATGTGTGTGTAGAGTGATGAAAGAAGTAAATATTTGCTATTTGCAAGGGTGGGTCAATTTAAAAGTGTTGATATGATACGACACAACACAATTGATGAATGAAAAGATGTCAGTATTAAATGATTAAGGGGGTTGGCATCACTTCCCTCACATTTTTCCTACCACTCACTCTCAACCAATCCCCTTATGTCACCTCGGCTAACCCCTCACTCATACCACAATCCATATTTCATTGGCAACACTCCCCTCACCCACCACTCACTCATATCACTTATACCCCACCTCTCACAAACATATTAAAATATCCTACCACTCACCAACAAATCGCGGTACACTTTGCCTCAATTCCACCACTCATCAACACCACGCCGCATCAAAAATCAATGGCGGCGGTGTTGGCATGCATTACCGCGGGAATCTTTCGAGTTCCCTCAACGATGCCATCCCCCTAAGAGCCAATTCATTTAGTAAACTTATTTATAAGAAGTGTGCTGATTCACCATATTGGCTCAAAGAATATTATTTTTGTTTAGTACGTGATATCTTTTTACATAAATGATCATAAAGTTTAAAAACGGATAGCGTAAATAAATGAGAGTCTAAAGTCGAAAACACAAATTTGACAAGTTAGCGATGTTAAATTATACGAGTGATTATTTTTATTTTTTTTGAAAGGTAAATTTTGTCTGATATTCGTGTCGCGATTCGAAAGCGGGAGGTCTAGCATACGTTGTCTTAACCGGTTCCGCGCTAGAGAGCTCCCTCGAAGCAGAAATGTGTATTTTAAATACCCGATGGGGGAAAACCCCCTATTAATCCGTCCGGAGGCACGGCAATTAATAGGGGTAAACCCTGCCCCCTCAGACTTATACCTGGGTCTCCCCAGATCCAAGCCCTCATGGAGGGACTTCCTTTATCTCAAAGTTGGCCTAGGTGGGAATTGAACTTGAGACCTCTCAGTCACCAAAGGGATGTCAAGCCACTAGACCAACTTATCATTGATTACGAGTGATTATCTAAAAATTATATCTTAAAAGAAGATAAAAACCAAGGGGGTGGGGGGATTTTTTAAAAGGAAAGCTGGAACTCTTATTTGGTAAAATATACAAAACATTAAGTGTCTGTTTGGCAAGGGGCTTCTAAGGGGCTTTTAGGAGCTTAAAGCCCTGAGTTTTTAAAAACAAGTCCCTTTAAAAAAAAACCATGTTTGGATGTGGGATTCTGAAAAGAAGCCCCAGCCCCTAAAAGTCCCAAAATGTCTTTAAAATAAAAGCTTGGATGAGGAGAGTTGAAAAAAAAAGCCCAAGCCCTTAGCCCCAACACCAAGCTCTAACCCCAGCCCCTAACCACAGCCCCAACACCAAGCTTTTTTGCCAAACATACCCTAAGCCCATTATGTAAAATATGAGGGCCCTAAGCGGATGCTTAGTTTTTTAGTACATAGGGCCGGCCATGATTCTCCTAATTTAAAATTTATGACATATGTAATTCATTAATTTTCTTTAGTCATCTTATCTTTTGATTTTGTTATGTATAATGATTTTATATTTAGAAGGATTATTAGTATAATTGATCATTATCATATCTAACAGTAAAAATAATCATAAGTGAGGCCAATAATTGAGTATGAAAACACTATGAGATAAAAAAAACGTTTAGAATGCTATTGAGTATTTGAGTATTGACTATTGACTATTGAGGTGACATTCTTTTTCATTGTGGTTTGTATAACCACATCAAATTGTCTGTCATTGAAATTGAAATTGAAAGTATTTTTATTTTAATAAAATGAATAATTTTTTTTTTAAACAGTAAATGACAAAGTTGGATACTCAGAAATATGAATGTAAGTCTGTTTATAATTCATAATTTATAACTTATACGGCTGTTGGCCCCATCATTATTTTTATTTTAAAGTAATATATATATATACGGTAGTAAATTATATTAGTATTAGTATTAATACAAATATATATATATATATATATATATATACCAAATATGATAATCTATACTACATTATAAATCAAATAGATTGTGTCTTAATTTTCAAATATTTTAAACATTTCTTTATATATCATATCATTTAATATTTGTATTATTTATATATTAATTGATTATATATTATTTTTA
>JAOXNX010000032.1:15965385-16001502 GCA_028566075.1 Solidago caesia
AAAGTTTTGAAGCAAAAACAACTACACTTTCCCCTCTTCTCCTCTCCACTCCTTTCCTTTCCACATTAAAAAAAAAACTTAAGAATGGATTTTATGATTTTCCCTTCTCCTTTTCTTTCCTTTCCACCCTTAAGCAAACTAAACAATAGCAAGCGTTTTACATGCTTTTTTAGGAGAATCCAGATACTTTTGGTCTTTCTGGATACAATGCTTTCTATACCTTTGGTCTTTCTAGATACGAAGAAGAAACGAACATTTAATTCAATATTTTCATTCATCGATTTGAGTGCTTCATTGTGAACCATTAGTCGATTTTTCATATTTCTTCATTAATTTGGCGTTGGTGACTCGAACAATACACTAATCATGTGCCGCACAACGGCTTTGATACCACTGATAACCTTAGAATCAATTATGAGAAGAATTCACTTATACAAATAGACAACAACATAACCCAATCCTGTATAAGCGGGTATGGAGGAGATGAGAAGAATTCACTTATAAAAACAACGACAACAACATCAACAAGAAGAACAATAACAACCACCACCACCACCACCACCACCAATCCTGCATAAGCGGGTATGGGGGAGGTGAGATGTAGACAGTCTCGTCTCTACCCAAAGGTAGAGACTGCTTCCATAAGGTGCCGCACAACGGCTTTGATACAACTGATAATCTTAGAATCAATGATGAGAAGAATTCACTTATACAAATAGACAACAACAACATAACCCAATCCTTCATATGCGGGTACAGAGGATATGAGAAGAATTCACTTATAAAAATAGACCACAATGACGACGACGACAACAACAACAACGACAACAACAACATAGAAGAACAACAACAACAACAACAACAACCACCAATCCTGCATAAGCGGGTATGGGGGAGGTGAGATGTAGACAGTCTTGTCTCTACCCAAAGGTTGTCTCTACCCAAAGGTAGAGACTGCTTCCATAAGGACCTCTCACTTATACAAATAGAGAACAAGTCTATTATTTGCTTCTATTTCATTGACAATAATAATAACTGCCTAACCTTACATGACTCGGTTGGGTATATAACCCACAAAACAGAGATTCTATGTAGTCAATTTCGGTGGTATACCAGTGGCATTTCGGTTTTCGGTCCTCCACTGGCATAGTTGTCAAACTCGTACGAGTCACGAGTCGACTCGTACGAGTCGAGTCATATTCAACTAAAAAAGAGCCGACTCGGTGTGTGACTCGTAGTGGGTCTGGACTCGCAGTATGACTCGCGATATTTTAGTGACTCGGTCCGAGTCAACTCGAACCGTAACTCGAACGAGTCTGGGAAATAGAAGAAATAGATGGTTTGAACAACCTTCATCGTCGCAATCGCTGGTCAGATCCACTTCATCGTCTCAATCGTTTGATTTGTTTCTTCATTTCTTGCAGTTTTCATATTTCATTTTCATGGAGTTTTTTGAGTTTACAGAAGAATATGAGAGAGAGAGAGTGTATTGTTATTTTATTAAAAGATAAGAGCTTTGAAAATGAATAGTATGGAATACAGACTTTGGAAGAAGTGAAGTGCTTTTACAGCTGTCAATGGGTTGTCATGGTTTTTATTTTAATCATACATATATTTTATAAAAAGCAAAATATTGAATTGAAGAATAAAGAGAAGTACATATTACGAACGTTTTCCTTTATTGGGCCGTTTAAATATGGGCCGTGTTAAAATCATTTGAGGAAACTGTGAACTACGTCTTTGGATAAATATCATTCGATAAAAGAAAAGTTATTAAATTAGTTTATTATTAATATTAAATGACGACAACAACGACATCCATAATTATGTTTATTGTTAAATTAGTTTATTATTAATATTAAGACATATTAATTATGTTTTATCTCCAACATACATAATTATGTTTTATTTTTACATGTATTATTATATTTAGACATAAATTTTATATTATTATGACTCTTACGATTCGAGTCACGATACGAGTCACGAGTTAAAAATTACGAAAACGAGTCGCATCACGAGTCACGAGTTGACAACTATGTCCACTGGTATACCGGTTCAGAATTTCGGTCCAAATTTCGGTTCCCAGATTTTCGGTGAAATTTAATGAAATCTCACCAAAATTGGTTCAAATTTCGGTCCAAATTTCGGTGGTATACCAGTTTTCCATTTTATTTTATTCTTTTTTATTTTTTATTTTTTGTCCAAACTTAAACACAACATATTAAACACTAATTTTTGTAAGTACTAACACTAATCTATCAAATATTGACACTTTTAAGCTTGACTTTTGTATTTCGATTAAGTATTAAGTATTAATTATTATATATATATAGATATTGCATAATATTAAAATTTCCGAAATACCACCGAAATCCCACCGAAATTTCGAAAATATCAAATTTCGGTCCTTGACCGAAACACCGAAATTTTTGTCCTTAACTACATAGTCATGGACATCAAGAAAACAAGATGAATAAGCATAAGCTAGAACAAGTAAGTAAACAAGCTGATGAATGAGACAGAGTTTCAGGGAGTTGTAGGAAAATCAGCCTAACCACCAAATAAAATACCAGTCTACAGCTTCACACTGACATCACCAGTAGCAAACACATTCAAAACATTACTTGCAAAATATAAACTGAAATAGTGATAACATGCACTTTCATATATACATATTAATATATGGTAACCCCTCTATGCAGTTGTAGCTTAACAATAAGTCTGGTGCCTTCTAAATTGTCAATATATAACAGAAATGAGAACAGTGTACTATAGTCTATAGATCGTATATTTAATGATCACTTCAAGTATGAACGAAGAGAGCTTGGAGGCAGTGTAGTCACCTACCCCTCCCCAGCTTTGTCAAAATGTCATTTTTTTTTTTATATACTAAGGGTTTTATTGGAGTTTTGCCCCCACAAATCAAATCAAAGATATTAATTATATCAACAACCTTCCCCTCCCCAACTTATTTTTTTAAGTTCGCCCAATCAAGAATAATTTCTGGCTCCGCCCCTGGCTTCAGGTACATTGGCATAATAACTGAAGTTCATATCACATAAATACATGCATATCGAATTCAAACTTGAAGTAACAAACCAGCTATTCGCAAAGGCTCGCTCTTCTTTCCATCAGAGAGAAATCCCTGTAGAGCGCTCACTCTTGAGTAGATTGAGATATTATCTCCCTTGTAAATGATTTTACCCATTGCAGTAGATGCCAGATGACGCACAGGACGCCTTGCACCAAGAATTATCAGAGAAAAGAGTGCATCCTCACACTTCCTTTGCCACAAAAGTACAGACTCCTGAAAATTCAAATTTTAGTTGTTCAAGCACAGCAATCATAAACTAAAACTCCCTCCAATCTTAACTAAGAAACCCGCAATTGACTTATGATGTCCAAAACCTACTTGTCAATTTCCATAAGTCCACAAAAGGAATTTGACTAATTGAAGTCTGCCAAGATGCATTACTGTTTCTTATATCACTCTTACCAGATTCAGATTAATTAACCTTCAAATCATGCTATAACCAATATTTTCTGTATCTGTATATGGTATATTACAAGTATCGTTTTTTTAAACATGCTACCTTGATGTCAACTTTAAGTTGGAGAGTAGTTAGTTTGTCACTCTAGCATCACAATGTAGACTATTGTGTTCAAACAGGGTAAATATTACCTAACTCGTCAAAAACATGATCGCTCAATCCATATACCACTTAACGATCAAGTAATGATATTTACATGTATATATGAACGTAGGATTCACTATAAAGCAAACTTATTCAATAACTTTTCAAATGTGATTCACACTTCAGGCCAAATGCACCAAAATGTATCACACTTGTCACATTATGCTATAGTGGGTATCCAACTTCCAACCAATCTACTAAGTATATCAAACTTCAATTCTTTGTTATTGTATGTATCTGACATCTTATGGCTTGTAACCTCGTGGCATGTTGCCGGTTCTAATAACGTGGCAAACTTAGACTGCCACGCCATCAAAAATACCACGATCCCAATGAAGAGGTAACCATATACGTGCAACAGCAATGAATTAAAAGTTCGATACACACAATAACAAAATGTGATCAGTTGGACACATTTTGCTGTACTTACCCCCAAACTTTTACATATTTGAGTAAATTGACAAATCAACGATACAAAATTGGTGAATCAGTTTGCTACTTTTGCATTTGATCCTAATTCAACATAAGTATGTCTATAACCTCATATGCTCATATATACATATAGAATCTACTTCGAAAGCCACCAAAGAACGTTGTGATAAGATCGTATTCTCTCCACTAAGTTAGTGTATTCCTCTAGAAGCAGTTATACAGTTTATTTTCAGCTCACTTATTACAAATTAACTACGGTCACACACTCCATATTACCACGAATTTGAATATCTTAACACTCAAATTTCGCAATCGATTAGGTTTAAGTTTCGTAAAAATGATCTAAATTATTACGTATATATACATATACATAGACATAGACATATATACATATAGATATAACTTACTGTATAAATTATAGATATAGATATATAGAGACCTTAGGTTCGTCGTGAATGGAGGAAATGAGATCGGAAAGAAGATCGAAGCAAAGTAAAGGATCAGGAAGCTTGTGATGAGCAGAAGCGACTATTGATTCTAATTGTGCGACTAATACTCCGAATCGCGATAATGGAACGTTTTCTCTCACGTAATTCTTCGCCATCAAGAGTAATGGCGTTAGTTCAGTGCTGTTGTTTCTATAGATGCGAGATTAACCATGAGAAAGAGAGAGTGTGTGTGTACGTGAGAAGGAGAAAGCCTGGGTTTGTATACGGGGAAAATGGGGGTGTTTCTAATACTAATCTTACTCTCTAAAACTTTTTTTTGTTCTTGTTCCCGTGTAGCTCGATTAAACTATCTACATCGGCATAATTTTACATTAATTACATAAAAAAATTTTAAATTTATATTTTACACTTTTTTTTAATTATTTTATAATTCTCATCTAATTAAAACTTCACAATTTTAACTTTTTACTTGATGTAATCACATTTATTTAATATTCTATCTATTTATTTTTCTTTAAAAGATTAAAAAAAAGTAAATAAATGAGAAATTAATTATTTATTTTCTCATAAATATTACTTTCAGATATTAAATGATCGTAAATGACACATTTTTTTATTTTAATTTTAGATCACAATTAACCAACTAATAGTCGTTATAAAATTTAATTTATTATATGTTTTAAGTTTCAAATATAGCTTAAAGGTGTCCCGTGTGTTAACACGGGACATAATCTAGTTCATCAATAAATGAAGTGGTACCCATTAACAATGCAGTTTGAGCCCAAATGTGAAGTTGAGAGACACGAGTTCAATCCTTAAGGATGCCCAAATCATATGAGTATTAAGTGAAGGTATTTTACGGCATCATAACCCTTACGGGTGAAAATGATGGGAATCCAATGTGGTTTCGATGACAAGGTGTTCTCATTTATCCCTTTTTTTTCATATATATTTAATGTTGTACTAAATAAAGTAAATGAACACAAATAAATATAATAATAAAATATTTATTACCTATATTTTGAATATTGTATGTTTGTGTATTATGTTTATGTTCACTGTGAACACACTCAGCTTATTTTGCTAACAAACAAACTTACATTCGCTTAATGTTTATGTTTATTGGTTTGTCAGTTAAATCTAAATTAATGAAAATGAAAATGAATATAAAATTGCTTTTGTTTAAGCCAACAAACATGAACAAGTCCGTTCTATTCATTTACAGCTCAACCATAGTAGGCTATAGGTCAAGACACAATAATGGGTCAAACGATTTATTAGCCTAATACAATTAACTAACTGACTAATGTATATATACTAAAAATAACTCCTTTTGAATATGTCCCCACATTTTGATTGGGTGAGATTTAAACTTGAATGAAAGTTGGTGAATCGCTGAGATGATAGCCGAGATCGTAGAGTGGTAGTCCTTTCCTTTGATAAAAATGCAGCAGCAGCATATTAAGAACTAAAAGGGGCATGATTCCAGTAGCAACTTTATCACGCTTTAGAATTAGTATTAGTATTATTAAAAGCAAATTGCATAATGCAATTAACTAGTGTATATCAGTATATGTCAATACATTATGCCCTCATAGGTTTTATTTATTTATTTATTTATATTTAGAACGGCAATATATGCCCTCATAGTTTGATCGTGGGTGCAGACATAATGTTGAAACTGGAGCGAAAGTCAGATGAATAGCCGAGATGGTAGTCTAAGTACAAATGTTATGATAATCAGCACTAGAGGGGACTTGAAGGACTATAACATCTCTGGTTGTAACTTTCTCTCGATAATTAAAAAAAAAGTTGTAACTTTCTCGCAAAATGAATATATATCTCAATGTGCTACATCCTTTGATGTTGAACCGGGTTCCATGGAGAAATAAACCGCACACATATCACCATAGAAAATGGTGGTAAGAGGGGTAAAACCGAAGACTATAATCAAGCATGCCATATCCGCTCTAGAGCACTAAAGCGAGGCTCCATCGAATCAAATGCATAAACATACAAATATGTTGCAAGAAATCTTGGATCGAGAGTTCACGAGTTTAAGACAAGGTTTACAGTACAACGTATGTGCTAATTCAATAATAGTCGTGGCATACCTAGTTATGATAATGTGTCTCTGCACGAAGTTTGAGATTTAGGATTGGTTTGGTGTTACCAACTTTGTCACATTTATCATGATGAGGCAAAAGTAGGGAAGGAACAAATTATGAGCAAAAGAGAGCTTTGAAACTGACCCTGGTACCCCCATGATTGAAGTCAAGATAGTTAACAAGCGACAAGAAATAGGGCACGAATCAAAGGACATGTCCAGAAAACTATAAGAAAATGACAATAGGACTCATGGACGTCTCATCAAAAGTGAGGTGACAATATATAATAATAATAATGGTCTTGCTTCAGAAGAGATGAAGACAATGAAATCCTCAATGATTGCACAGATACTGATACCCAAGAAAAGGGGTTGCACGATGTATGAGATTATGGGGGATAAGGGCGTTGGCATTGCCCACGGCTTCAAGGCATGGTTTGGCCCAAGCCACGCGGGTACACCGCCGCCAAGGTCGTGGCTTGGGTGTGATTTGATGTTTCATGGTTTCACAAGCCATGTTACATACCTCATTCTTTGTGTGTGTGTGTGTGTATGTATTGTATATATATATATATATATATATATATATATATATATATATGTGTGTGTGTGTGTGTGTTTGTGTAGTAAGAGTTGAGTGAATCAGTGTGGGTTGCAATGCTAACAAAATGAGGGTTTATGGCTTGAAAATAGTAAAAGTGATGTGGCATAAGGGATTGGTTGAAAGTGTGGTTTGAGTGAAGCCACGTGGCTTGCAATGCCAACGCCCTAAGAATCTTAGTATAACACAGATAACCAAAGGCACGCAGAATGAGTATATTTGGGAGTTCTGTTAAACCCACCACCTTTGATGAGCTTAGAGTACACCTAAATTGATGGGTTTGATCCCTCATTTCCTAACACCAACCCCATTAACAAAACATTTTGTATTGAGAATGAAAATACTTCATTTCCATACCCATCAAACAAACACCCCTTTTGTAAACTGACAAATCTTCTTGCATATACGAGATCTAAAATCGAATTTTAACCAAGGTACCAATGCAACAATGTTTTTATCCATCAATGACAAAAATACTAAGCTTATTGTTTGGTAATCTTGTTGCATTACTTTTTTACACATTTTAGTGACTCAAAAAGCTAGTTGTAACAACTAAGTTATTGAGAATCCTACTAACATGAAGCACCAAAAATCTGGACAATCATAACCACCTTGGTCATAGTCCCAATCAACAGCAAAAGTAATTGTTTCATAATTTATATATTAAACATAATGATATAACAAGAAATCGCTGATGCAGGATGGTAATTAAACAAAACGATATATTTATGCCACAAGAGAGCATTGCTAATGGGCGTTTCTTTACCTAACAGAGAAAACGTCATATATCATTGTAACCGAAAAAGGATTAGATTAACTCCTTTAACGGAGATAAAATAATACAACACAATTGTAAAGTCAGGTTCCATATATATATATCATTTTGTTTTCTATTCAGTCTCCTCAATCTGCATTTTACACCATGGAAATAAGACTCGCTATATAAAAAGGTGAAAACTTCAATCAAAATGAATAATCCTAAAATCTTACGACTTCCGATCAAGTGATGGTGATGATGGTGGTAGTGGTTTGATAACTCGAACACGTGATATTTGGGAATAGATAGTATTTATACCTGACGATCGAAAAATTGTCAACTCATTACGCATGGAGATCCTTATCTGAGTTCCACACCGGTGGTTTCTGAGGACTGGCCTCGCTTGACACATGCGTTCCTTTTTCGGCATTTATTAAAGGATCGCTCTCACTTTCATTAGTCTTTAAAAACATTAAAAAAAAATAATAAAGTTAGTTTTGTGCCTGAGACATTAATGACATCATAATTTGTAAGCAATGTGCATTGTAACGTACCTGAGAAAATTGTGTCGATGCTTCAGTGGCCTTTGGTTGTGCATCGCGAGTACAGAAATATGAATAGAGCCCCATTCCCACTACAGCAATGAGGATTCCTAAAATGTTTCTCCAACTGAATGGGTCGTGTAATAGAACATAACCAAATGCCAAAACTAAACATGTTTTTAAGTGACCCAACACCTGATAAGTCACTGGTGATGTTTTCCCAATTACTAGAAAAGTACTGAAGTTGACAGAGACTGAAATAAGGCAGGAGAGAACGATAAATGCCTGCAATTAGAGAAAGTTTAGATTCCAGTTCGAGTCATATTAGAGGTCGCAAATTGCGCAGGCCAGGTAGCTTGGGTAATGGCTCAATTGGGGTTGGATCAAAATGTGGAACTTTCTAGCACTCGCCGAACGGATCAGGTTTGGTTAACCTGAGAAACTTTTGTCCAAAATTTTTCACTTCATATTGAGTAATTACTATGTCAAATATGATTACACAATAAACATTATTTCAACAATACACTAACTATTTTTTTGATAATATGATTTATGAGGTTTTATGCACTGTAAAAACAGTGGCACACTTTTGAGTTTTGACGACCTATCCGTTTGACCCATTACCGGTAAAACATAAACCAAATTGACCCATTCATAAATAAATGGGTCAAAAGTGCAACATCTACTAAGAAAAAAATAGATTGGTCCTCACCAGCACTTGAGGCGTGTATTTGAAAGAAAAAACGTTTTGATTCGTCAAAAGGGCATCTAGAAACGGGCCTACGACGAACAGGATAAGAGCTTGGTATGGGCAGGATTGGTAGAGCAGCTGTGTCGAAGAAACCTTGAACTTCTTCTGAATTGTATTTGTCATCTGAGAGAAAATGATTAAGGACTGACAGTATGTTTATACAACTGACTTGTGAGTAATATGAGCAGAAAAATGCTGATGCAAGAGTAAGACCAACCATGACTTTGAAAAGTAACAAAAGAGTTCAAGGATACAATTTGAGCCACACAAGTTGTTAAAATGGCAAGTATAGATAAAATGCTGCCCATGAGATTGAGCTGCAGGTCAGTTACTGTTGCAATTCCAACTCCCAAAAGCAAGATGGTTAGCGAAAACCGGACCTTTTTACTACAGGTGGATACATAAAAATGTTAGTGTCGATACAGGAAAATGAAGAAGATAATTAGAACAAGGCAGAACACTGTTTATCGGAGGCGACAACTTCAACCATATATCTTACTAACGGATCCGTTGTGAGTTTAAAAGGGTCAAATAAAAAGGTCGAGCAGGTTGAAAGTTACCCAAAGTCTATTTTCAATGCATAGAGCCTCCTAAATGGCAGTCCTTTAGATATTAAAAAAAACAAGGGTAAATGGGTGGGAACCCTCTGGTTTCATGTACCGTCATGGTACCCAGAGCACACACAGCATAGAACTCATGCCCAGTTCTTTTAGATATTTAGATTATATAATACTGTAATACATTTGTTCTTTAAATCATCATTAAAATAAATTACAAGATGGAAAGAAGAAAGTGTTTGTGGGTCCAACCAATCCTACCAAGCCTGGTATGTTTTGACTCGCATTAAAAATGACGTATTTCAATCTGAACATGTTTTTACCCACCCAACCTATCCGACCAGCCGATCTTCCCACCTCTACCCTGTATGTTCAAGCCAGCCAACATAAGTTGCCGGTGTTTTAACGTTTTGACTTTAGCAACATTGATTATATTGGATTGTTTCAACTTTCAATAACATGTCAGTTATCGGTCTTAAAGTTCCGGATTTAAAGTGACATAAATGGCAAGTATATGGGCTGGAAATGTTAATAATCTGTGTAAGCAGATACAGAAAGGAAAATTAATGATAATAAGTTAACCTGAATTGCTTGCTGAAGAAAAGTGTCTCCAAAAGTACAGTGCATGGGATGATTGCTAGTTTTGTCATCTACAATAAGACCATGAAGACATGTTAAGTCGTTCTACAAACAGAAACCTGACGCTCATTAGACTAAGAAGATGGCGATCTTATACACACCCCAAGTCCCTAACACCAACATAATCTAATGTAAAAGTAAGAAATTAATTAGAGTTTTGAGCAATTGCACTTGGGAACTATATTTCTAAACAATAAATGCGTGTGGGAGTGAGAAAGAAAAAAAGAACATTCTAGAGATTTACCTGGTAAAATCCAACAGAATTGAAACCCAGGCTGAGGTTTAGAAGCCCGATGGAGATCCCATTCAATATACCAAAGCCCATGACAGCTCTTGAATCAAAAGGCTTGTGCTCAAAAAATTTCATCCATAATGCCACGTGCAATGAACAAAATGTGACCAAAAGATGCCAGCTTGTCAAAGTTGTAGCTGAGTAAGCATAAGTGAGTTTGAAGTCAACAAGTGAGCAATATCAGGGCATTGAAATATAATCTAAAGTAACATATAGGCATATAGCTGTCTCAAAAGGCAGGTTATCGTGAAGCAAAGACGGATATTGCAAAAACACTTTGAGACTTGGGAATTTTCTATTTAACTGCTATAAAACAAATGTGAACAGGAACAAGGTTGATATACTCCAAAAGTATTTAGTGATCAACAATGTGCTTAACAACTTTAGATGCTCATTAACGATTTAAGTTCATAGCAATAACTTTATAACTCATACAAGAGAGTGAATTGCTGCTATGAATACAGATATAATAGCAATATATATGACTAGATAAACAGGTATCATAGTATTATAATTTATAAACCTTGAAGAAGCATACAATGACAAGAGAAGAAAGAATGTCTAAGGTCAACATGTTCTGTTCCACGGTTCTTATTTGTCAACTTCATTAATTTATATCCTTCCAACCTGCACATTAGCTAGTGTTCAAGTTATCCACAATATTTTCAGTCCTCCTTTCCGCCGATTAGCTGTTCGCTGGTTGTCCACATCTAGTGTATAAACAATTTGATTCCGAAGATGGGGCCATATGAATATACACCCAGGTTCGATCCTAATCTGAGCCAAAAATTTATCATGATCTATCAGAAAAACTTATTGGTGAGGTTGGATCAGTTGGTTGGACACCATCTTAGCAGTTGGGGTTACGGGAAAATCAACAATACTTTTGCTGTGTTGGATATTCTGGGGCTGAGGAGACTCTTTTATTACTTCTCTAAAGCATCTTTCATAATTTGTTTCACGTAGCTTACGAATGATTTATTATCTCCAAGTCACACTTTGCATTTCTTTAGTTTTGATGGTTGTAACAACTTTGGCATGTGTTTTACTCTAGAGTTAGTGTGAGTCAATTGTCAAGAACATAACCAATAACCATTCTATGGCATCAAAACATTTGTAGAGAATGTTCAGTGGCCTGCTATAACCATGGATTTGGGTATATTACATGAAGGTGAAAAATACAGGACACGTAATAATTATCCATAATTAGTTTGTGTACTTCATGCTTACTTTTATGTTCCTGGTCTAGAAAGGTCAGATGTAGCTCAATTGGTGTGACACTTACTATCAAGTCTTTCATCTTTAACATATCAAGTTAAACCCAAAATAGTCACCCATCAAATGGTTGACACACTTATACATCAGTCGCATTGTTGTTTCCTAGAGTTAATAGTATTTCAGTGACCATGGTAGAATAATAAATGAACTTTGTATGTGATTCTGTTTGCAACTTAGCAGTCTGAGTTTCCTTTAATTCATATGAACAGGATTGTTCAGTTGTTTCAATTCTGACCATCAGAGAATCAAAGAAGCATAACATCTAAAGCCAAAGTATTTAAAGAATAAAAAGAAATTGCTAAGATCTAATCATAATAAAGTTTCAAAACAAGTGTCCAGCACTCACTAGTTCGTTTTATACCGTTCATGTGTTCAAGTATCAACTATGCTAAGATCTAACCATAATAAAGTTTCACAACAAGTTTCAAGTATCAACTAGAATCTCCAAATGGCATCAAATGCAAACAATGTTACAAAATATGAAGTACCCCAAATCATTTTAACACACAATCACTTAACTGGCCTATAAAATTACATACAAAGAATCACTAGCTATGTTTCCTAACCGCAATTACTCATACGAAAAATTTCTAATCCATCCACAAAAAATATAATACAAACAAACATTTCAAAAGTATAAAACACCAAACTAACTTCAAAATTCTAAACAAAAAAACTTACCAAAAGTGAAACCAAGAGTGCTTATCAATGCCTTGTTACAAATCACAATAGAAACCGACGAAATCACGGATAATCCCAACGCTCCAACTGTTCCTAACTGAAACCTCTGCTGTCCTTCCCCCATCTTCTCTCTTCCTTATTCCTTATTATCTCAAAATCTAACCACCAAAATATACACACACTTATTATATATATTGTTATATTAGAAATCTAAAATCAAACCTGACTTTCATAAACTAAGTAAAAAAAAAATCATAAAATATATAAAAAATACTACCTCATTACAGTAACTTCAAAACAGGCAAAATATACTTCAGATCTGCAACTCTACATTCAATATCACATAAAAATGATGAAATTTATATACAGATACATGCATACATACATATATACACACAGAACTTATAAGTGTGAATGCAGAGTAATAAATAAAACAAAAATAAAGTTAAACCTGAGATCACTGTACTTGAAAGCGTGTTAGGTGAAATTACGATGGAGATATATACATATAGAAACTGTGTATATATATGTGTGTGTATGTATATGTATAAATATAGGTATACGTATAGATATTTGTATGTATATATTTATATGATTGAATAATTCGTGTGTAGGGATGTGTGAGAGAGAGAGAGTTGTGATGTGAGAGTGGTGTGTGTGTAAGTGTGTGTAATTAATAATGTTAATATTATAAACGGAGAAAAAAAAGGGGGAAAATATCTTTTTTTTTTATAATTATTTTGGGATTTGATTGACTTGTTTTTTGAATGTGGTTTTCGGGCTGATATTGTGCCGGTGATATATATCATCGTGAACAACGGACGGTCGTGATCTTTTTTAATGTATATTGAGAAATTATCCTCATTAATTTTAGGGTAAAAATGTATTAATGATATTACTAGAAGGATGTATGGGAACTTTTTGGAAGCTTTAGGGTGAAGGGTGTGTGGGCGTATTTGTGCGATATCGCACATCGGCAAGCAGCGTTACCGTCCCCTACGTGTCAACATCAAGCGGTAAGCGGCATCAACAATGGATATCAACGTATGTATGTGGATGATTGGTAGCGTACTTTGTTCCCTTTTTGTTTTTTTATAGACCGTCCTCCTTTGTTCCTTTTTAACCTATTTTTTTTTTTTTTTTTAGGGGGGTGGAGCCGTGGAGGGGTGTTTGATTCAGGTAACATGATTGTGTTTTTTGGTTTTCTTTAGTTTGTAAATATAGCATTTCTCTTTTTTATTTGTTTGATTTCTTTTTCTCGTCGATATTTCCTTTTTGTTGCACATTATTTATAACGGGTCATAAATCTTTAACCAGCTTCTCTTGTTCTCCATGTCTAATGTCCATAATCTTTTAATAGAACTTTTCGTGTTAGGTTCATGTGTATTTGGTCATTAATTTGATCTCCACTTTTCCTTCTTTTTTGAAATGGTTTAGTTCTTGGTATTCCGTCTACAATTTTAAACACTTTGTTCTCGATACTTATTTTAGCTCTTTTTGAAAGATAACTTGTGATTGTTTCACATTTCTACTAATAATTCGTGTATTGTTTTTGTCCAAAGATATTATATATTCATCGTGGTTCCTTCACGATTGTCATGAGATGGTTTGTAGCTCATAGGTTTCGGTTCATGTGGTGGGTGATTCGCCATTCATTGCCAATGTTCGAAGGTTCAAGTTCATCATGCTTTGCTGATTGTGTTTTTTGAGATTGGACTAGTTCAATATATCTTTCAAAAAGAGCTAAAAACAAAACTTTTGTTCGAAAGATGTAACATTTTCATCTTCACAACGACATTATAAAGATGAAACGCATTTTACAAACTCACTTACAATTTTTTTTATGGACAAAGAAAATCCTACATAAAAATAAAAAAATACAAGCAATATTTCAATATCCTAGTTTGCATAAAATATACAAATGATATTTGTTTGTATATTGTAAAGTTAAATTTTACTCTCCAAAAGGTTGCAACTTGCAAGAATGTAAATATGTAATGGTCAAAAACCGAACGAATTAAGTGGGTTTGGCTCATTTCATTTTAAAAGTTTGACTATTTGACCTTAGTGTTCAATGCATGCGTAAGTAGTTGGTTAAGGACCACAGTTATCAATATATACTTATTTTTGACAATCAATCCTATATACTTATAACATTTTTTTTTCTTTTGCTGTTTGTGCGTAAATTATCTTGAGAAAATTATGAATGAACAAGCAATGACCCGGCCTAACGAAGAGTTATCGTGATGCACATCTTATCTCAGAAATTCTATACAAAGGAAGTACCATCAAAACAGAGTTTCTGGTATCCTATAAAACATCTTGCATTGACTTGAATAGAAGAAAAGTTGTACAAAATGAGAATAACATGAAATTTGGTTACTATATCTATAATATGAATATATATAATTCATGATTCAATATTTGAATCCAATGATAATAAACCAAACTAAAAACAGTATATTTGAAATTCTTATAGCGGACCCAAACCAAACCGGCTAAATATGGATGATAGGTGTATATGGGGTTAAGAGATGGAAGCAACAAAAAAATATACATGATTACACAGAGAAAGCTTCTTATGCTAACGACCTCAACCAACCAAGAACTCCAAGGAGACCAGCATCTAATACTGGTGCCTTCTTTTCAAGTCCTGCAACGCCAAAATACATGTCCTTTTAGTAATAACATTTAAAGATGAGAGTACGACAATCATCTTACAAAAGCCAGCGTTAGGCTTGGTACAAATCGTAAAATCTCAGAGGGAAATTATTTATCTAAGTTATTTATCTATGTTAACAGGCCAAAGGGATAAAGAATTGGTTAATGAACCCCTTAATCAGTTTATCCATATTATTAGATTATTACTAGAATAATGTAATTATTGATCATATTTGGCACACTAGTTATATCAACAAAAGTTCAAACTTTTAAGAGAAAGAAAGTGTTTCACGTCAAACCCTCCTGACCGGCTTGGACCTTGTTCAATATATTACCAATTTTGAACCTTTACAAACTAAAAAGAAATTTAAGTTATGCTTACCAACGTCAGCTGCTACCCGGTGTGCACACATAACTCCAGAGAACGCTACAGCTATAACGCCTTGTCCCGGAAAACAACTATCGCCCACACAATAGAGGCCGCTTATAGCCTACACAGTTCAATACAAAAGGAAAAGTTAGAACTAAAGCAAAATGATCATTAAAATGTGAAAAAGTGGCATTTTCACAATCCAAAATTTACATGCATCCAATTCAAATCCTTACAACACTTTGAAATGAAAAGCCAATATTTATCTCTGATTTGAACTTACAGTGGTATTAAAAGGCATTCCCAGCAAGCCCTTGGGCACACTACGTGGCATTGGCCCGTATGTGCCACTATCACGAGCCAGGTATCGTCTGTGTGTCTTTGGTGTGCCCACCTGTCAATGTTCATAGCTGTAAGTTGTTGAACATTTTCATTTTGTGGGTACCATTTATATGAAGACGTGACACTTGATACTAAAATCAAAGATGGAACTGACAAACTGAAGAATAGGAAAATGCACGAGGAACGGAAAAAAACTACATCAAGTTACAAAGGGGTAAATAAACGATTAGTGCTAGTCAACAGTAAACTTTCAACACAAGGTACAACTAGTTAAATTTCTCATGAACTTCTCAATTTACTACAAAAAAAAAACATAAGAACTCAATAACAGTTTTGAGAAGGACGTTTCTTTCAAAAGAATATTTTCAGGCAAAAGGGGAAGCCTGGTACCTCTTTGAATTCAATGGAGGATTTGAGGCCAGGAAATAGTTTCTGTTCCAGTCTGCTGATAATTTTGTCTGCAATAAGCTCCTTCTTTGCCTCGTAATCTTTTGTGGAAAGCCCCTATTTTATTCAAAACAATATAAACTATAATTAACATGCCATTTGAATGTTAAAAATGTATGTACATATGGTAATATTCTATCTTCATATGTGTCGGATATTAATTGCAGCGTTTTCATTTTTGGAAGGTTTTCAAGCTAATATTACCTACAACAAGAATAACAACTGTACCCAATCCATGCATAAGCTGGGTATGGGGGAGGTGGGATGTAGACAGTCTTACTTCCAGAAGAACCTCCTGCCAAGCTAATATTACCTATTTGTCCTATTTACATGTTATTAACAGAATTGATTTTGATCCACAGATTTGTAATATCTACCATTACTTCCATAATCAGATTGATATACATGATTGCCCATTGTTGACGTATTGATAGTGATTCATAAAATTTCCTCTGTTGTGATTATTTATAGGTATTTTAGACATTTTACTAGCAACGGAACACTATTGGTACCTATTAGCCTGTTGTAATTGTTCACTGTATTTATTTACATCGCAAGATTCTTTGTTTTGTCATTGTTAACGAGAACTTGAGACATGTCAATAATAATGGAATGTTTCTACGACAAAGGTACAGACGTACAGTTAACCATTTTCCCACTGTAAGCATTACCTGTTATTTTTGGTATCAGTTTTGATTCGCAACAAAAACATCATCAACATCCAATCCCACACATATGCAGAGTATAGGGTTCCTAAGTCATAAAGGCAATAAAGACATTTTACTTCAGAAGCTAAAGGTACATGTTTGCTCATTATATCCGTTTAAAGTCTTAACATAATTGAATATTCGTTATGATCCACAAAATCTTGGATGGTACATTAGAAATTTCACTAACAACCAAACACTTCTAGAGTCAAACCGGCGAAGCGTATTTGCTCACTGTCAGTATTAAGTATTAACTCTATCAATATTCACCCACAATAAGGTAATATTCCATTTTCCCTCTTATTTGATCATTGCGAACGGGAATTTTAAGCATTTTACTAACAAGGGAATGCTTCCAGAGTCAAGCTATGGTACCTGTTTATCACCCATTGTGATCGTTAACGCTAATGGCATATCTATTTTGATTCACAAAATTCCTCCCATCTCATAAGGGTATATCAGCCATTTCAGTAACAATCAATTACTCTAGAGACAAGAGTCGCAACGTAAATCTAATAATCGAAAAACAATTACCTGCCAATCCTCAATGGAAGAAGTTGTAAATATGTGAAGAATATGACGTCCTTTTGGAGCCAATGAAGAATCAAGTATGGTAGGGATACTCAAAAATATACTCCCATATGGCTCCTCCAAGTTTTTCCAATCATCCTACATGATTACAACAAATCGACAAATGTTCTATGTGGAACTAGGCACAAACAAGTAGATGTGACAAAATGGACCACTTGGGTAATATACTAACACATTGAAATGGATAACGCTTGTACTGCCTGAAATGGGCCGGGTCAGGGACCCAAACATATTATGTATTAAAAGAATTATTATCTGTCAAGTTTGATTACATGATTTAAATAATAATCTAATTGATTGAATATACTGATTTAGAATGTTAATGCATTAGAATGACACTTTGAATGACTATCGACCCGTGCACCTTTTAAGGTTTACCTTTTTTAAATTACCATGACCAACCAGAGATAAAAACATAACTTGTATCAACCCATTCATAACGGAACAGGCCAAAAATTGCCACCTCTGTACACAAGACAAGGAAATAAGTGAGTACCTCAAGAACAAAATGGTGGCAATCCGTGTCCGGTGGCAACACCTCGGCTTTGACCCCCATGTGAATAGAAAGAAAAGAAGGAGCTTTTACGTAAACTTTTTGGAAGTTTTCTTCTTCCTTCGGTAAATCATGTTTTTTCAAAAGTTTGCCTGCAATCAGGAAAACAGATAACTTATTCATTTAAAATATAACGTTTAAAGACAATTACAGGGCTTAGGATACACCAAGTGAAACCAACCAAAAGTATCCCATCTAGTAGCATTCGAGATTATGGTTTTGGCAAAGAACTCTCTTCCATCCGACAATTTCACTCCTACCTACGACAATGCACAAAGCACATAAAAAACAGGAAAAACCTTGCTTTCTATACAGTCCCAATAAAGAGAAGTGTACATGAATGAGGCATAGATGAAGACTAAAGTCTTGTAGTTCGTATAACTAAGATACTTCATCTCATGAAAGTTGCAATCTTTTACATGACGAATTGTCTGGAAACACAATATTGCAAATTTCATGGGAAGGAGGGAGAAGTATATACTTCTAACATGTACTAATTTCAATGATTGAGCTGTACTCACTGCTTTCTCGTTGTCAATTATAATGCTTGTGACATTTGCCTTGTAAAGTATTTCGCTTCCGTAATCAACTAAACCTTTTGCCAAGGATTTTGCAATCCCTCCAACACCGCCGACAGGGTAATTAATGCCCCCAAAATGTCGGTCACATAACACCTAATAAAAACATAAGGTCATAAACATGGGTACTAGAGCAAGAATTGATCAAAAAGGAAGTTGATGTTTACCATGCTTGCATTGATCATAGGTGTCTGTAATGCATTAACTGTGCTCACAATAAAACACTGCACGAACCACACATTTACTATTTAAAAAACATAAGCGTAACAAGCGAAATTTTCTAAAACCTATTAGATGGTATTGGCTAACCTCAGCATCTATGAACGAGAGCACTTCAGGATCTTTTATGAAGTTACGAGCAATGGTTCCAGCATTTTGTGGCAAATAGTAAGCTACAAAAGACAACAATGACGTATAACTTGCATTAAACTAGCTTCGCTTTTCTATCAGTCTTTTCCAAGTCTCATCTTCATTTTTGGAATTAAATGGGACCCACACAATTTGACATGTATCTTTACTTTTCTCTAACACATCAATATGACCCGCAAAATGACAATGTCAATAATCAAACAATAAAGATGGATTGAAGGGAGAGATACCAATTATTTTAACTTTGTGGGTCCTATATATTAACCAGAAAAATTAAATTTATAATTTCAGGTCCTATTAAAGGGATGATTGGATATGCATTTTGAAAGTGATTAGTGCAACTCGGAACCAGATAACCAGTTGATAGACATTGTGTTTGGGTTTGCGTTTTAGAAACAATCAAATTTATTGTATTATTAATAAACAGATTCGTCTCCTAATTATTCGAACTTATGAAGGTCCAAAAACTAGAATTTCATTCCAGCTGCAGCAGAACTATCTAAGACCAAACTAGATTTAGTTATCTACCCATTTATTAGTCACATTTAAGATATATCATTTTTCACGATCATGTCCATTATGGTCATTTTATCTGATAATTCTCAAATAATCCAGCTTTCTCAAACACTCAGAGATCTGATGATACCCGCAAAAGTAGGAAATAATATGAGCGGATAGGAAACTGGGACATGAACACAAAGAAAGTACCTAATGTCAAGCATTCCACGGGCTTCTTAAAAAACTGACCAAACAGATATAGAGGTTCCTCTAGAGACTTGAGTTCCAGTGAATTCAACGCATTGAAAATCTGTTACATAACCAAAAGAAAGTAGTTTTTAGCCAAAGTCTTCATTTAAAACGAAGTGAAAAAAAACAACTAGATGCTGCAATCACCTTAATAAAAAGCCAAAACAGACCTTCCAGCATACATCGTAGAATTTCAGAATCCCTTCCTTTTCATGTGGGAATTTACTCGTGAGTTCAGAAACGAAATCATTGTATTCTCTGTGTACTTGGACTGAGAGGCTATTAGGTAGATGAAAATGGACAGTAGTTGGATCGGGTATCACCTCCATTTTACACCCAACTGCTGCTAATGCTTGAGTTATTAAATTCAAATTTCCCTATGACAAGAGTAAACTAGTTTAGCATGTAAATCATTTGATGGCTAAACGCATGAACCAATGCCATTAAACACCAAAAAATTCTTGGTATATAGTTCAGCATTGTGTCTTTTCCTATATAGTCGTTTTGAGTTCATTTTCAAACAAAAGTTTCATTCTTTCATAAAATTTTCACCATTCCTCATTTTTCGAGTCTTCATGTCACATTTAAATCATATCTAATATATAACCAAGGCTTATACCATTAAAAATCTTACATATTGTTTAGAATCATGCCACCAAAATGATTATTGCTACCTGAAGCTGCAATACTCGGTTTAGTCATTAGTGTATTTGACAAAAACTTATTATGATTCTGATATAATGATAATAGTTTCCCAGAAAATGATCATTGAAATAGACATAAAATCACCTTGGTTTCCCTAACTTTAAACACCTAAATTTATGAGTGTCATAATGCTTGAACCCATAATAATTACTTGCTAATCTAAACACTCACTAAATTGTCAAGTCGAGATTTTCCAAATAGAATCTCCATTGACTTATACAATTTCTCCGGCTCTCCATTTTTGTATCTAGAATTTGCTTATAATCACATTTTGTTTTAACTTATTCAACATCCAGTCCATACCAATATAGCGAAAATGACAAATAATGTACAAAATGATTGACAACACTAACAAACATTACCAAACTACATGAATATCAAAACAAACATTACACGAAACAAAGTACCTTATCACTGAACCCGAACATCACAGACGAACCAACATCAAAAGTATAACCATCTCTCTCATAAAACCCTGAACTCCCACCAGGAATTACATACTTCTCAAGCACCAAAACCTTAGCTCCTTTAACCGCCAATTGTGTCGCCGCAACCAATCCACCAATCCCGGAACCAATCACAATTGCATCATAAACACCCTTACTCTTCCCTACTGTCACCTCATCATTCTCCACTACTTTACTAACATCCATAACTGACTTAACACTAACAGTCAACAATTTCTGTCTTCTTTCAACTTTTCTCAAAAAACCCACTTCAAATTTACCATAATCTTGGTTTTTCAAGGGCTTGAACCTATATAGACTCTGTTTTGACCATCTGGGCTCATGTAAAACAGTAATATTTTGGGTTTTTAAAGGTGAAAAACAAGAATTTACCTGCCTTTTACATGTGGGTTCATAGTAAAAACCTGAATTCCCCTTCTGGGTATTCTTGAAACCATAAAAGGATTGAAAATTTTGAACACCCATGTTCATATTTCCGGTTTTGCAGCTGCTAAAAGTGCCTAATTGCATATTTGAGAGCAAAAAGCGAGTTCTTTCAAGAATTTGGGAGGTAGGTGGGGTGGTTTATTTGGGATGATGATGGCTCAAAGTCATCCACATATATTATTAATATTATTATATTATTAATTTTCATTTATAACCCTAAAATTTCATAAGTTTTTCAAAATTACCCTAAAGTATTATATAACCATTATAACATTATAACATAATAAATAACTAAATGTATATGATTAGTATTATATAATTATATTATTATGCTTTTATTTTATATAATGTTTGTATTTTAATGTATTAAAAATAAATAAGAAAAAAAAAAGATGATGTGAAAATTGGGGAAGTTTGGTGACCAATGCCACCATTTTGGGGAGGTTTGGGAAAGGTTGGGGTGAAATGAGATGGAGGGTTTTTATTGGATAATGATGAGGTGGCAATTTAGAAAAGTTTGGGGAAGGGGTGACCACTCCCTCCCCCCTCATGTGCCCCATACTCATACTAATCCATATAATATCTTGAACAAATTGCATTTTTGGTCCCTGTGTTATCATACGTTTTGCAAGAATGATCTAACTTATGCCAAAGTAGCGAAACTGGACTAGTTTTCATGTTTCTTTGGCATTTTTGGTCCAAAAGCAAACTTCTATTAAATTTACTCCGTTAATAAGATCATGTGCCCCTCACGTGAGGGGCAATTTCGTCTTTGTAAACAAACAAGGACTATTGTTGCAACTAAGTCATTTTTTTTTCTTTTTTTCTTCTTAAAATACAAGGACCAAACATGTACAACATCTTATCCTATATCTATAAATCAAGATAAAAAATTTGGACCAGTCATATAAAAAATTTCAAGAAAAATTTTTTCATATCATTATCATCATCATACACATACACATGATCTGTTCAAAATCAAGATAAAAAATTTCACCTTATATCATTATCATCATCATGTACAACATCTTATATCTATATATAAAAAAAAAGTGTATATACATATGTGTTTTTTACCTATCTGAGTGCATGTATATATACATATACATATAGATCGGATATATATACATATATATATATAGATCGGATAAAAAAAAGTGTATATATACATATGTGAGTGTATATATACATATGCTCAAAACCCACCGCCTTCCAATCTTAAACCTTTTCCGGCGAGCTCACGGCGGGGGTCCGGCGGCGGCAGTGGTGGCCGGCCGAAAATCCTAAGAGGCAGAGAGAGAGTGTTCACGGGTCCCCTTCCATTTCTGTATGAAGCCATCTCTCAGCTTCCTTTTTCTTATTACTTTACTTATAATAATTTGTATATGTATCACCGAGGATCAGATCATGGATTGCTTTTAATTTGATTTTTTGTTCCTTTAATCTTCTTCCTGTGTTTTTTAATTGTGTGGAAGTGAAAAATAAAAGCTAGGGTTTTTGGTTCAAAAGGGGTATATAAAGGGGTGGTCATAAGTGGGCATTAAATTACACAACTACCCATCACATGCTATGCACATGATCTCATTAACGGACTAGAATTAACAGAAGTTTGCTTTTGGACCAAAAATGCCAAAGAAACATGAAAACTGGACCAAGATCGTCACTTTGACATAAGTTGGACCATTCTTGCAAATCGCGTGATAACACAGGGACCAAAAATGCAATTTGTTCTTAAAATAACTAACCACCAAATTACCAATGAGATGATCAACTAGTGGTTAGAGGTTTTGATTTATTCAAAAGATGCATGGAGTATTAGGTTTGAATTTCTATATATTCGGTAAATATCTTGGGGTAGCTAGGAAATAAAGTTTAAAAAAGTGACCGGGATACCCTGAGTGTGCATGCCGCATATATTTGAATTAAAGACTTCCCCTCTCCAAGTAACTTGATTGGAGAAAACATACTCCGTTTACTCAGAATTAAATTAATATAACCAGAAAAGAAGTATATCATTGATTTACTCAAGTAGCAACGTACTGCAATATATTTAGGTTTCTGAACTACTGCATAAACCTTCATATATAGTAATCGTTCAAATGAACTTGAAAAGGCCAAACGTAAAAACAAGCAAACATACATATGCGACTAAAAGGGTACTAATTAATATCAATTACAAACAAGTAGACTAGTCAACAGCAGCTGCCGCCTCCACTAGGGCTCCTGCATTTACAAGCATAGGTTGTAGAGACTGTTGAAGGTGAAGGCTAATAATCTTATGGGCACCACCAACATATTCGCCTCCTATGAACACTGCAGGGGGGTTTCGCCCACGCCTTAAAAGGCTTTGCTCGATTTCCTGACCTTTGGGGATCTCATCTAGCTCATAGACCGTAGGGTTTACTCCAAGCTCATAAAAGAGACTCTTTATCGAGTGAGACATACAACAGGAACTCCTACTGAATATCACCACTGGCCACTCGGACACCATTCGCATCACCATATCCATTTTGACACTTAGATTTTATGGTTCTACAATTTTTGTGAAGTTGATAATAGGTCTTAGCTTGAGATGAAGAAAACCTCGGTTATGAGCTCATTTTATATATAGTTTGTGGAATAATCTCATAGTGGAGTACTTGTTAAGAATAAAGTCATGGAAATAAAGTTAAACAGAATTGTGTTCTTGATAGCACCATATGTCCCTTGTCAACTATGTGTACGTAATCATATTCTTATGGATACTAAAGCCCACCCGAACCCGAACCGGTTCGTCCATGGGCCGGTTTACAAGTCAAATGTTATAGTGTATTCAGTTTCTGGGTCAGCTCGGGCCACAATCCGGCCGGGCTGGTTTTCAACCCATGATCACAGTGACACTGATCATCTATTGCTTGCTTGCTTACTATTTTATTTTATTTTAATTATATGCAAAGTGATAATTAAAATGGGAGTTATAATGATTAATGGGACTTCAAACCTATTTACTGTTTGATTATTCGTTATATCGTACTGTATATAATACTTTTGTTGGATCAACAATTGACGACTTCTTTTAGTAAATTCGATTTGGGCAAATATGAGTACGTTTTCAAGACCCCTTATTCGCCTTCGTTATGTTCCTTAATTATATATTTGCAAAGTTTATACTTGTTTTTTCTTTCTCTGCTTCTTGAATGTTTTGACTTTGACGAAATATATATATTTTTTTTTGATAAAAAGCTCGTTATAAGTCAAACTAGAAAATCAACTAGGCCCACTTTATTTTGTCTTTTAGTGAACTAGAAAATCAACTAGGCCCATATTTTTTTTTGTCTTTTAGTAAACTATATAATTTCCTCACTAAAGGCTTTTTTGTTGTAGTGTACACCCATACACAAATCAACACACACTGCACACAATTCTTTAAGTTAAGTCGGGCTCAAATCTCATTTTTGGTGGTCTCTAGTAAGACAATAATAAGTTGGAAGTACTAATTTTATGGCTTTAGTTTATGTTTATAGATATGATGGGAATATGATCTGTGTTGGTTAGTTAATTACTCCATGAATTTTGTGTGCAACAACATTATTTTAGAATCCACATATGGGCCAACGCTTGGAGTCGGTGATCACCACGGGCCTGCTTTCCCAGTCTGGATGGCAAGCTAGGCAACGATTAGCTTAGACTTTTGCAAATTCAAGATTTGTCCCGTCACATGAGATATTTACTTCATCTTTTAGTGTTTGAGTGACTTTAAGACTATGGGCATCTATGATGCCATGGCCAGATGTGTATTACTACTCTTCCTTTATCCAAAAAAACACATGGGCCAACGATATTGGTATGTATCATGTTTCTGTACATGATTTACTGATCTACTTTCGAAGTTCTTAAACTGAGAGATTTGACATGACACGCCACACACATGTAAAATTTAGTGTTAGAGACAAACTTATATATATAGGAGCGATAGATTAGATATAATGTTATGTTCCTTGGAGCGCAATTAATATATTACTATTGCGCTCAGAGGCGGTACCAGAAAAATATCCAAGAAGTGGCAAACGGACAAAAATTTAAAAATCCATAAGAAAAATTAAAAATACATGACAAAAATTTAAAAATCCATGACAAAATTTAAATTTCGAGGAGGCATTGGCCCCTCTTGCCCCCCTTTGGTACCGCCCTTGATTGCGCTTAATTCTGGCAATTAAGGACCAAAAAGAGAGTAAGTCAGTAAGATACGAGTACATTAAAAACTGAAACACCTAACATATATATATATAGGTAGCCTCATCATTTATATATATATATATATATATTATCTCATGTCAAATGATATGAACAATACATGTTATGATCATGTTTTTATGGTTCTGTAATTATTTGCATTTATAACCGGCTTTATATATATAATTGTGGTAGACATTATAAGTTGACTTAAACCCATAAAGCTCCAGCTCTGATGAGCATTGGCTTCAATTCCCTCTTGAGATGAAGACTCATAATCTCATTAGTTCCACCAACCAACTCACCGCCAATGAAGATAGTCGGGGCTGTACTACGTCCATGAGCAGACAATGCTTGCTCCATCTCCCGACCTTTAGCAATCTCATCAAGCTCATACACCGTAGAGTTCACACCTAAGTCGTTAAAGAGAGACTTGATTGTGTATGACAAGATGCATGATTTCTTACTGAAGATCACCACAGGCCTCTCAGAAACCAACATGTTCACTCTGTCCATGTGTTAATGAACCGAGAAGTGCCTGTACGTGGTTGATGAGACTGTATTTAATTTAGTGAAGACAAAACGTACTGTTTCGAGTTTAACAATTGAAGAAAGAGTTTTATTTGTTGGGTGAAATATGGGTGAGCAAGGGGGATATATAGGGTTTGTGAAATATGTGGAGAAAAGAGAATGTATTAGGTCGATGACAAATAGCGATTAGGTTCTAGAGATGAGATTTGATGCGAAAAGTTGATAGTGATTCCTACGGTTTTATATTCTGTTCTTCAATTTCTTTATTCCAATTTTTATTGCCTTTCAATTCCGAGAAATCAAAATGAAGTCTATATGTTTAATTAGCATGCATGTCAAAATAAAGATTACCAGCCAAATCAACTCTTTTTGACAACACTACTTTACAATGTACATGCATGCATGGGAAAGAAAATCTTACATGATGTTTACATGCTTAGCATAACATAGGATTAACAACCCAACCTAATCACTTAAACTTACAACCTTTGCTCCTAATCATGTTCCAGTTAAACGAAAAGAGGACGACTTCGTCAAAAAGCAGCTGATCAGTCTTTTTTTTTGATGAATATTGAAAACAAGCACGGTTTCTGCTCCGAACAACCCAAAAAGCCATTTGGCTTGATTTTTTAGAATCAAAACCAACGTGGTCAGCCCAAGTGATTAGGCTGGAGAGGGTCCACAATATGGCGGATCGATAACCTCCCACCACGTCTTTATGAGGTTCCAAATTATAGCAGAGGTGCTACAGTAGCATCACAAATGGGGGACTATAATATATTGTTCTAGTATGAAGATTGGAACCGGCCGGTTGAAAGTTTATCATGAGATCGAGAGTCTCCAAGATATTATATTTACCTGGATAGGGGCAAACCCGGTTCCAACGAATTAATTTGTTTAATGGGAGAGGGATCGACATTAATTCAGTGTCTAATTAAGATGGTTAACAGTTTCTTCGATTCGATCTGTTGTTATTTACCTTAATTTCAAAAGGTTTCCATTATAATGTTTTTACGAAATGAGATATATAAATCATTAAAAACCAGGGATCGAGAAGCTACAAATATATGGAAAATACATTAATAGAGACCTAAAGAAAAACAACAAATTACCTAATTAATGGAGTAATAGAAAAGACCACCCCTGTATATGGGTTTATCTACAGATAACAACATGAAAGCGAACAATTCAGATTAGTTTAGTGTAAATTTAGTTAAATTAAATTCCAAAAATTAAGAACTAAGTACATTGATTTTATTAATCATAAGCAAGTGATAACCACAAGCGTTATCTAGACATAAGAATTGAAAGCAAACAATTAATCCAGATAGATTATAATTAGTTCCTTTTTATATATGCCGATCAGCACGTACGTTAGTTTTTAATTTCTTAATTTGGTGTGAATATCTCTCTCCCGTTTTTACATATATTACAATATTATTTTCTCTTGTTATTTAGAAACTTATAAGATATTAGTATTAGCATATGGCATGGGTATATATGTGGATCGAATATAGTTGAAGTTTTCATGTGTTACATTATCGTAGAATTAGTTGGCTGCGAATCTTTTCTTTTAGCTAAATCGAGGAGAATAGAATAAAACTGCCGACATGTATATGAAGACGGTATATATACATATATATATATATAGGGTAAGATTCATGTGAGAACTATTCATATATGAACATAAATAATATTAAGTATAACTTGATCTGTTCATATGTGAACGAAGATGTTCACATATATACCATTCGCATATGAACATCAAATTATAATTTAGAGGTTCTCATGGTTCTTCCAATTCAAATGGTTCTTACATGAACCTTTTCATATATATATATATATGGTGCATTTATAAAAAGACATACGTACGTAAAGGGGAAAAACATGAACACAAATAGAAAGGTAAAATTAACAAATTAACTCTTTTATCTGATCTTGCCGAAATTAAGAGAATGATATGTCATTGGTCATGAAATGTATAGTAGCTAGCACGAAAGATCAAGACATGCGCCTTTGAATCTTTAGTAGTGTTGCTAGTAAGATCGAGACCTTAATTAACATGTTGCAATAATAGAAAAGAAAGGTTTATGTTTATGAACCGTATAATGGAAAAAGTTATCTAAGATCAAAATTACTCGTAATATATAAAGCCACAGCAGGTAAAGTTCCCAAATCAGAATTCACAAGTTTAAACAGTTAAGGTGGTAAATTATGAAAAGGTTCATTAACATAAACCTTTCTCATTATAAACATAAACATCAAAAGAGTGTTTAATTTGCAACTCTCGTGCTTTTGTACTAATCAATTTAAAAGCCATATTCAACGCTTTCAATGTCATAATGGACCGTGAGTTTGACAATTCCTTAATTTAATCAACTTCAATTTTTTTTTTTTGGAAACGGTCTAATTAAAGTAGTATGTTGGATATTTTAGTTTAATTTTATTGACCAATATCGTCATAATAAGACATCATATAGGTTTGAAGGTGCAGAGTGCACACCTATTTGAATTTATAATGACCTTGGGAGGGGGTCCGGGGGTAGCGCCCCCGGTAGCAAGGTCCAAGGGGCGGCAACCCCTGGCTTGGGTCGAGCTTATTTTCAAAATTTATTTTCGAAATTTGTAATGGAAAAATTTGCCAAATCTGAAACTTAAAAACTGCATAAAAAGCAGTTATGGGCTTGGACTATATAGACGCGTTTTTTCCCCATTCTGGTCATTAACGAATTCTGGTTATTTTCTCTCAAATAACACATACGAAAGTTCTAAATCTATGATTATATCCGATTGAATATTTTGGGTGAACCGCTAAATTGATTCAATCTGAAAGTGATTACACGCCTTCAGAGACTGCAATTATCCGGTTGTTTTGATCGTTTTTACTGCATATCCCCAACATACTACACTAATCATCTCGGAATAAAATTACAACGGGGATTGAACCCCTGACCACCGAGTTATGAAGTAAAATGATACTGTTAGGCCAAAGGCCTATCGGTGATCAACTATTTACCTCTGCTTCCATTCAAATGAGGTTTTCATGCATGTATACATCTCAACAAAAAAGAGGAAGACGAATGCATTATTCACATAGTAAAAAACATGACTACTCACAAACTACTATTTCGAGCCGCTAATCCTCCTTATATATTTTAATTGGGTTAATTGAGGCACTCAACATGGCAGTTACGTTCATCATCTATTTCCCACAATTCCTATGCATGTATCGTGCTCCATTAAATTTGTAGCTTTTTGGATTACGAGCTAGGAAAGGGGTTCTTAAGGTTGTCCATACCATATGTAGTCCAGATAATTGGGTGTTATCTTAGTCATCTTAGAATGTAAGAAGTTTGAATTGTAAATGATAGTTTTTCTTTTGAGCATTAATTGGAGGTTTAAATAATAAGTTAAACTTTCCAAAGAGAAGAGATTCAAATTAATCATAAGGAAAATAGGTCACTCATTGATATAAATTTTCAAGACAATCAGGTCCCTAAGCCAAAGATCACCAGATTGGAACTAGAAGAATAGACTAAACTCACTACAAGAATAATTTGCAATTGTTAAGAAAGCTTAGGAGGTTTGGTGTTTGTGATTCTGTATATTGGCTTGCACAGCTGTGAATTGAAGCTGCTGGATTTTCTGATTTGTTTCTTTTGAGTCGTCAGAAAGCACGTGCATCTTAACCATTTTCGAGGCCTAAAAAGAATTTATGAAATGGGACCTTATCGATTATGTTGTACTTAATTACTCCAATACTCGACGATATTAAATTTTTGATACATTTTTTTGGCTTATTTCCTTACAAATTACCTGAAAAATGAAAAAAAACACCTTCAAATATATACTTAGGACTTCTTTTTTGGTTCAAAAACCGACTCCTTTAAGATATCCCTATCAGAAAAATAAGGCTTTATCCAACCTTAACTTTTTTCTCACCTCTTTCTTATTGTCACATCAATGTCATGTCATCTATTTTTTATTTTATATTCCAAAAAATATTACTATCAACCATACTTTTTTTCACCTCTTTCTCACTTCTTGCTTAAATATATTATTATTTATGATCAATTAAACACAAAATTAAACAATTTTTTTTAATTAATAATAAAAAGTAAATCATATCAAATTAGTTAAGAAATACATTACATTAAATAAATAAATAACATTTTACTATAAAAAAAAGCATATTTTACTAATTATATATATATATATATTAATAATAATAATTTAAAAAGATCATAATAGAAAAAACTAAGCAAATATCTAATTTAATACTATAGAGGGCCCATCATATAACATATATAAAAAACCAAACATATCATAAATTAATAATAGTTTAAAGAAAAATAATAATAAAAACAAAAAAAATACAAACAGAAGAAATGATATTATGCTTCCTTCCTCTTCATACCAAGCATATATGCATATATACATAATAAAAAAGGAAAACAAAAAAGAAAAGCAAATAGCATGTTTTCAAAAGAAATCAAATACTCAGAATATATGTTTGGCCCACCCTTACCTCTTTTCTCAAGTTTTATCACAAGAACACAACTAAAACATGATGAGAAAACTTGTTTGCCAATGGTTTTTTTTTGAGAAAATGGTTAAGAAAACTCCGTTGGAAGAGGCCTAATTAAAATAGTCGCTTTATGGATGTGGATCAAATGTATTGGATTATTCTTATTTGGTACAGTTAATCTTATTAATGATTGTCATGGAGGTTTAACTTCATCATGTATTTTTACTTTGGTTAATATATTTTTTTACCTTAAAAGAAAAAAAAATATAGACTACCAAAATCACTTTAACTATTGGTCCGATTTTTCTTAATCACTTTTTTGAAAAACTTAATTCAAGCAAATAATAAATACAAGTTATAAATTTGCAAGCTGTAATTCGTATATATAAATGTAAAATTAGAAGATCAAACTTACAAATACGAGTTGGAATTGAAAATTTTTTAACTTGTTATTATGTAAATCTATACTACTTCATATGAAATGGTAATTCTCGGTAAATATGAGAGTGAGAAAGAATAAGGAAAGTGTGACGTGTTATTAATTTCAAAGTTACAAAGGTTAGAAAAAACTACAAGATGTGAGGCTATTTATACTAAGAGAGCTCCCTATGGGTTCTTCGGTTAATCTCTTCTCTTTTAGAAAAAAGAGAAATCATAGGCACGTCCTCTTCGATTGTGAAAAAGCTGGGACCTCTTTAGAAAATTGAAGAGATGAAGAAGTGGTGGTGTGGGCCCTTTGTCAACCTTTTTGTTTTATTTATTTATTTATATTTATATGTGTGGATATATCTCTATAACTTAATAAAATATAAAGTGATGAAGAAAGAGAAATGAAAGAGAAATGGTATTATAGGTAGTGGACTAGTGGGTAGTTCTTATGAATTTTAGGAAAGCTAAGTGATGAGGTAGAGCTGAGGTAACAAAACTGAAGAGAGAAGAAGTGATGAATCAAAAGGAGCCCTCTAATTATACAAAGTTAAACTTAACCCCTTAGATTATCATTACATCACTATTTTTAGCTGTAACATAATCCAATCTATGAACTAACACTTACACATATGAGAACTCAAAACCAAGACAAAAAAAAAAATGATTTTGCTTTAACCAAAATGTGATGTTTCCAGGAAGCCTGTTTAATTATTGGGATAATGATCCATCCGGCTTCAGCCCGGTGCTACAGGTCTGCAACCCTCACAACCACCATCATCACGTGCATAAATGGGGGGAAAAAAATTGCACTTAGAGAACGGTACTATTTCAAGACGGTACTGTTGCAGTACCTAAGCTTTCCCGTTAATTATTATATGTATGGTTATGTGTATTAAACTTACCATCGTGAATGAGGGTCTTTTAGCCAACCCATCTAGTCCGTTGACATCTTATTACAATTGTTTTTAATTTGATCCGTTATAAGGCTAGTAATTATACTTGATTAACAAGCTAAAAACATTTCCATTTTGACATATGAAAGAATTTACTACTCTGTAGTTTTTAATCTAGATGAACACATGTGTAAGCTCTCAGAAATGGGTCATTCCGTACGGAGTATTTGAACGATTCTGATTGTTGGCCTTTAAAACAAAAAGATGCATTTTCTTCACCATGTCCACATGCAAATTGAACTTAGAATTGTTACTATGTTCGTGAATTAAGGAACTTTTAAATGTGTAATAGATATGTGGGTGAGGATAAGGTTTGTGAGGATCATATGTGGAGAAAAGAGAATGTTTTAAGCTGGAGATAGTGATACGTAAGAAAAAGTTGGGCTATAAAGAATCTATTTGATTCTCAGCATCGGTTATGAATGGCCTGTATATCTTGGGCTTTATTATTATATTCTTATTTTCTTTATTCCAAGTTTTTTAATGGGCTTCTCAAGAAGTGGAATGTTATACCGGTTTTTTTTATGGGTTAAAATTATGTAAATGTAATATACCTTATAAAAATGTTTGTTAACGTTATTAATTATGAACTATTAGAAGGTGTTTGGTTAGAAAATAGGAATCATCATGGGTTTGTATGCGGATGACTATTGGTCGGTTAAAACCAACCTATATTAATTATGTACTGTTAGAAGGTGTTTGGTTAGAAGATAGGAATCATCATTTTTGGTTTTGGTTTTGGTTTGGGTTTGGTTTGGGTTTGGTTTTTTGTTATTTTATTTTATTATTATTATTATTAACAGTTTTAGCTTGTTGATTTATAAATAATATATTTAATTGTTATGAAAATAATATGATAAACAAGCTCAAAACATAAAATTGATTTTACTTAACTAATTTTATATTTTAGGCATTGGTCCAGGATACATTTTATTAAACTTAATTGATCTTGTTGTGTATTTTCATCTCATTCATATAATTGATTTTAATTTGTACACTAAAAAACGCAAATATAATGTCATTTCAGCTTTAGCTAGGTGGTAAAGAACAAGGTTCAATTCCTGGCAATGGTAGATTTAGGAATATATTGGGGTAGTTTAGGAGTAGTGGTAAAAATAGTGTAACATTCGCCGGTCAGAAAAAACCGCAAATATATTAACATATATACTAATCATAAGTGGTAAAGGTATGAACATTTAAAATAAATTAAACAATATATATTTTTGGTTTGGTTTTCATGATCGGATATTTATATGAAACCGAAAACCGAACTGAAGCGAAATGTCTGGTTTTCAAAAAACCAAAACCAAAAACCACTAGTTTTTTCGTTTCTCGCTCTTTTCTTTTGGGTTTTCAGTATTTATCGGTATGTTAATTTTCGGTTAAGTTTTTGCTCACTCCTAGTGTATATATATATATATATGGGAATGAGTTTTTAAAACCCACTAACCATGATAGGTTTTGAATATACCTAAAAGGGTGGGTTTGATTCTCAATTTTCAAAGCCAAACCCATTAACCAAAAATTGTAATTGCTACTCAAACTCATTCCCCCGTTCCCTAAACCCCCTTAATTTGTTCAATTAAGTCATTGTACTTTTAGTTTGAATGATTCTTATGTACAAACTGACATGAGGGTAAACGGAGTGAGGCGGAACAACCGGCGACCCAGGCCCGGTTCGCCTTGGGTTCGCCGGCTACACCGCCCCGGCTAGGCGATTGGGGTTTCAGGCGAACGGAGGGGGTCGGCGGCTGGAGCATCACTTTCTCTGACTTTCTTCTCTTTTTCTGGTGGTATATCCGTATATATATATATATCATATATTCTCTGTCGGTATATATATATATATATATATGTATATATATAATATATGTATGAAGGAATGAATGAAGAAGAAAGGAGATAAGACAAAGAAGATAATACGAAATCTTGAAGTATGTTTTTTTTTTTTTTTTTTTTTTTTTTGGGTGTGTTTATATATAGTGTTTAGAATAGTGTGTGTTTAGAATAATTTTTTGTGTGTGTCCAATATATACTGTGTGCAATATATATATATATATATATATATGTAAAAAAATAGGTCATAGGTGATATGTAATATTTATGTTTTCTTTGTATTTAATAGTATGTATTTTTATTATTTGTTATTAATATTGGAAGAAAAGAAAAGAAAAAAAAAATATAAATCAATCATTGGAATTGCCACATGTCGCGAGTCGCCCCACCCTCCTGGGTAGCCCCACTCCCCCTTTTTTTTGAGGCTACCCAACATGCTGACTAGGCGCCACGTGTCGCGAGTCGCCCCCATGTTGGGTAGCCCCACTCCTTTTAACCTTAGTTACTATTCATTAAACAGTAACAAAATTCGCAAATATTTATATATATAAAAATATAAAACAAAATTTATACTAAGTCGTGCTTATATGTCCCCACTCGTGGGCTAAATATATATTATGGCCGAGGTTATAAATTGACGTCTATATGTATATAATAATGAAAATTAAAGTATAATAAGGTAATTCGAGTAGTTTAATATTATTTATAGAGTTTTTTTATCGAAAATTTATAGAGATAGTTGGATAACTCTTGTATATATAAAACAATATTTAAACTAAGTTGTGCTTACATGGTCGATGTTATAAATCGACGTTTAAAAAAAGGGTTTAAATCGGAAGGAACCCTTTCGTCCCTCCATAATAGGTTCCCGCATAAGCTGTGACAGGTATATATATATATATATATATATATATATATATATATATTAATGAAAATAAAAATATATTAAGCTAGTGCCAGTAGTTTATTTTTTTTATTTATAGAGAGTTTTTTTCTTCTTTTTTGATCGAAAATTTATAAAGATTGTTGGATAAATCATTTATATTTATATATAAAACAATATTTAAACTAAGTTGTGTTTACATGTCCCCACTCGTGGGCTAATATATTATGGTTGTGGTTAACGTCTACATCTATATAGTAATGAAAATAAAAATATATTAAGGTAGTACAAGTAGTTTATTTTTTATTTACATAGATTTTTTTATCGAAAATTTATGGAGATAGAAAGATTAATGGGAGTGGGGGCTTCCCCTCCCAAAAGAAAGCCATAAAAGTGCATGGAAAGCCCCTAGAAAGCCTTCTACACCATCCCAAGGGGCTTTCTTGGCCCTAAAAATGCATGGAACTTCCTAAATAGAATGCCCCTTTGCTTTGAAATGTATGGGATGTCCAAAAAGAAAGCCCCCAATTCCTAATGGTCTTAGTAGTTGTATTTTGACTTTTTCAAGGTTTTAGTCTATGTAGGTTATCATTACAAACTATATAATATGATATGTATATTTGATGAATATGTTGAACTTATAGTTATAACATTATATGATATGTATATTTCACTAGTATATATATATACTAGTCTTAATACCCGTACGATGTATGGATTGATTATATATATGTTACGATTGATTTTATTTTTTAAAGAAAATAATATTTAAACATACTCCATTACATACATTTGGTTTCTCCAATGTTAGCCTAATAGCGAGATTCATGTATCATAAAAGTATTTATGAAAATCTAATATTATTTTTGATATTAGTAATGATATCACCTAATTTAAAGTCATGATTGTGAAAAATGGTTTGTGTCCTTTTAAAATTTTCAATTACGTTTAGTTAGGTTAGTTAATTGATAAATATTTAGATAATAAGTAATATATTA
>JAOXNX010000032.1:16001602-16018819 GCA_028566075.1 Solidago caesia
ATCATGTACCTAAAATTGATAGGTTAATGCCATGTTACTGGTTTGATCTTTGGAATTCCAACACGCAATTATTCAGCACTAATTCAGCCAAAATCCACATACAATTGCTTAAACAAAATGCAATTAACATTAAATAACCCTATTTAATAGTTGTAAAATACCCTATTGTTTCACAACTTTTATATATATATAGATATATAGGTTTCAAACTAACAAATCATATCATAAATCAAACATTTATTGAGGCTAGTTCAATACAACGTTTAGCGGATGCTATTCAACACCACAGCTTCACGACTAACCCAAAATCGACACCAAGACACATTAGATACTTTACAAATATAGATTACGAGTCAAATACATCGATCTTTGGCTTCGAATGACCGAAAAAGGCACGTACACGACTATGGATCGGAGTTGTAGTGCCCACATTTTTACACTAAAATCTTTCAAAACATGTCATATATTCATTCACATCTAATACAGCAACATAAAGATGTCGCTATGAATATATGCCATGTTTGTAAAGACACCAGTAAAAAAAAAGTGTATAACTTAATAATTTGTATCTTCAAAGCATAGCTCAAATGTGAGCCCATTTCAGTTATGTAAATATCAAAATTGGCGCCCTTGGTAAGTCTGACCGAACTGCCAACCAGCGCGCACTGCGTTTAAGCTTGTCGTCGTCTTTCCATCACTGGTCGTGACTCTAAAAGAGAGACTTTGGCCGTTAAGATATGAATTGCTTTGCCAATTTTGACCCCAATTTCTTGACATGGCCTGCCATCCTGTTTTGGACCCTTTGATTGATACTGCCTGCACATCCCCTGCACCCGCGACGTTGCTGATCAAAACTAAGTTGAAGTAAGAGTGACCGTGCATTGTGAACCTTATTCCTCCTCTCTTTATACATGGAACCCTATTGAAAGAAATTGCAGATTAATGATATGCAATATCTATTTATAAATATGTCTAGTGAAGTTATAGAACTTTTATAGTTAGTAACAAACTAAATGACCCTTGTTTTACCTTCTAAAAGATACAGGGACAATCCCAGCTTTGTACTTGGCAATGTGCAGGAAAGCAGGCTGAGCCATGTCAAAATGTTGGAGTGGCGGATTGCACCACCCACCGTTGTTGCTAGGCAGATCAAAGTTGGGTGGACAGAAATTTGTGGCGGTGATGATGACGCTTCCAGGGAGGCACCATTGCGGATCATTGACACACTTCATCTCGTAACAACCACCGCAACTCAGCCCATTGTTAAAAAGTGCGGTACTTAGTGCCGCGGTGTTTGTACCATAACCTTGGCTATACAAATTTCCGTAACCACATGCTCCACCTACATAAACAAATCTAAAAAAATTTAGAGACTATCTACAATTTGATATATATCTATGGTGTAAAGCTACATGATCTATATGTAGTTGTTCTATATAAAATGAAATCGAACAAACTTTTAATTAGCAGATTTTATCTACCATCATGCTTAAAATATTAGGAGTGGCAATTGGGTGAATTCGGGTTAGCAGGTTCGGATTGGCGGGCTCGCAGTTTAAAATTAATACCCAACTCGAACCCAACCTCATATCAAAATCGGGTTGGAAAACACAACCTGAAACCACAACCTGTCAATCCGAACCCAACTCGACAATTTAATAAAAATTCAGGTTGATAGGTTGTGGATCGAAAATTTACAACCCTAAGTCCAAACCCGATTTTTTCAAGTCAAATTTTGGGTTAGGTCAAATAATGTCAACCTGCTCAAAATAGTTGAACTTGAGCAAATTTGAAGTCTCCAATGAGTATATGTGCACCTTAAAGGAACGTTTTTGTTTACATTATCTATCCCATATATAATTTAAAACGATCGATCCGTAAAAGTATAAAATTTAAAATCGTGGGATGCATGTGTGATGAGTGTGACCAGTGACCACATTGTTTTAGCACAATATAATGTATTTTGTTGGGTGTATACTCCACGTTGATAAATGTGATATTTGACAACAACAAAAATGTATGTGTGATTATATTTCACATTATAAATTAAATGTGTAGGAAACATTCAAAATGCCAAAATATAATAAACACATTTTTTTCAAATGTAAAACTCTATATATAACATACAATGATCTTAGTAATATTATAGTTAGTATTACATACATATATGGAATACAAGGTTTGAAATATACCCATAGTCCCGGAAGCATCACCGCCGCCATAAAAGGTGGCGTGGGCGCTTTGCCAACCGCCATAGCTGGCGGTTGTGGTGTGGAGGAGGGTGGTGATGAGCAAAAAAACCATAGACATTGTTGTCAAAAAAGACATGTTTAAGAGATGAATAAGATTGAAAGAAAGTGAAGTGGCTTGTCAAGTAAATGAAGGGGTTGGTTTGTATTTATAATTAAAACAAGAAACCAATTAATTAATAAAAAGAACCACCGTAGGGCGGAGGGAGACAGCGGAGCCGGCCAGATTCCGGTGGGGAAAACATAAGGCCAAAGTGCACATGCAACTTGTCTTTATGTGGTGGATGTTGTTGTGCTACAACATGCAAATTTTATTATTTTAATAGTCATTAAATCTAATTATTTGTATGATTATATCAAGATGTTTGTTTGATTAGGGTGATCACAATAATTTAATTATGTGCAAATATTTTTATATATCAACAAATAATTGTATCTAGAGAAAATTTAAGTGCTAGACTTGAGGATATTAGGCAGCTAGGCAAGATTTTTTTATTTTTTATTTTAGGTTTACTCACTTCGAGGTTAAAATCAAATACAATGGCTACAAATATTTGTATTACTAGTGTGGTAGGATCGATATATTACATTAAACAATCTTCATGGTGGCCAAAATAGGTTTGCCTGTCGGAGGACATGACCAATGAGAGGACTCGTAGAGGACTAGGGTTAGCTTTAGAAGAATTCGGTAGATAAGTAATCCTTGTAGGGGTTTCGGGGGTTGCTTTTTACAGTTAGGTGGCCAAATCTAATTTGAAATTTAGTCTGAGTAGCGCCTGTTATCCTATATGGGCTCGTCAGACCTTAGGACTTCCAAGTATAACCTACTATGTGTATGTATGTCTTCCATGCTACCTGTCTTTTTTTTACACTCGTATATGTTGCATGCTTGGCTTAATATACGTTCTTAATATACATTGGGCCCTTTATTATACTTTATGTTGCTCCTTAATATGCTCATATAAGCTCTTATCTGTAACGTTTTGTTGGATTTTGTTGTATGCCTTATGTTTTTTGTTTCTATAATCTACCCTACATGAAGCTACGCGTTACTCAGCAGTCAGGTATGTTTCCCTACCCTTTGCACTTTATTATTCTTCCCCACCTTGGCCGGAGGTCCTTCGGAAACAGCCTCCCTACCTTTGGGTAGGGGTAAGGCTGCGTACATCTTACATCCCTCAAACCCCGCCCCGGCGGTATTGAATATCGGTTGTTGTTGTTGTTGTTGTTGTTGTTGTAATCTTCATGGTATTTCTTATTTCAATTTTTTTTCCATCTTCTAATTTTTCAGTTCAGTCGGTTCAAACTATCCTAAGGCCTTGGTTATAGACTTATAGGCTTATAGCAATGTAGTTTTTTTTTCTTTTTCTTTTTTTTTAAAATTTTTTTTTTTTAATTTTAACGCTGGTTATTTATATAGCTTCCTAGTGGTAATAAGTTGTAAAAATCATAAATCTTAAAAAATCCGAAGAATTATAATATCCACTGTCATGTATATATAATCACACACAACGCTAAAATCCTTAATTTGTACCTTACTTCTCATTGAATATATAAAGTATTTTGTATTAACCAAAATAAAAATAATTGGAGAATTATCTTCATCTCTTTAAATGTTTGATAATTATGAACCCAAAACTCAATAATAATAATAATAATAATAATAATAATAATAATAATAATACATCAGAAAAACATATGAAATAATGAAGTGGCATAACCTTACCCATGTTATGCATGTTACATCAAATGTTGGTTTTTTGGGTAAAAAGGTATACCCGGTAATATCACATCAAATGTTGGTTGCATATGGTTGATTTTGTTTGCTCCAATCACATGTTAGAAGTCTATTATTGTTGCTAAATATTATTAAATTAGTTTTATTATCGTTATAAAAAACTTAAGATTATAATGAGGTGTGTAAATTAAAATCTTTCTAGCACATTAATGTTGTACTTCTTATTTTGAGGTAATTAAGAAAAATAATATATCTTTTTCAAATGAAGGATTAAGAAATTAATCAATGTCTGATCTTTTTAACTTTTTATAATAAATAAAAAAGATAAACTTATTTATCATTTAAAAATAAAGTTATAGTACAAAATCATAATTAAGGTGCCTTAGCCATCCTCAAACTACTGTAGTGAACTTTAAAAGCTTGCATTTTTATAGATTTTCTAATATAATTAGGCTAAAGCCTCTTCGAATGTTGCACTTGCACATACTACAATAATGTATATTATACATAGTGCAATATTTATAATCTACATCATATTAGAAAACATTTAATCCGTGTCTTAAAATTTGAAATTTCAAGAACACGAAAATTACTAATTTGTCATATGACTTAACAATTATTAATATAGTAAAGTCATTAAAATGCAACAAAATCAATATAAAATAAATTAACAATAAAAAGACTAGTCTTTTTTTTTAACGTCAAATTAGAGCTCTCTTTTAAACCATCACTGACCACCGTCCAAAGTCACCTGCCGGTTAAGCCGGAACCATCACCATATGAAAATTTTGAAAATTTTGAATCTTAAAAAATAGATAAACTATTCATCTCTTCAAGTAACACTTGAACTTGAAATCTGTATTCATCTAAAAATTCTGTCCTTACATTTCCTCATCAAAAGCAATGTCCTCAAAGTGGTTTTACTTGAATATGCCGAAATGAACCGGTTAGCAAATGTTTTAACAAAATGCAGGGTAGAATGTGGATAACCGTTTGAAAGCAATCGGGTCATTGATTACATGAGCAGCAGTGGATCCTATGTTAGATTCACTTATGTTGGTGTTGCAGCCCCACACACGAACTGCAAGCCTTCGACACTTCGGGGATGATTTTCTCAGGTAAGTGTTGTACCAGTTTGATATATCGATCTTTTGAAGGCATTTGACTGCTTCTGCTTCTTTTGCAGATAAGTCAAACATATACCTGCAAGTAGATGGAATGCAGAATTGAACAAATGAACAGGCGGCAAGGTTATATCTAACTGGTCAAAGATAGCTAAAAGGAAAACAGGTTAAATGGGTCGACAGTCGGCCAGAGTGGCTTGTAATGCATTAAATCTCCTAAATTATTCTATAAAAGATTAGATTCTTATAAGAAATTAAATCATATTTGACACAAACTAAATAAAAAAATAAAAATCTGGACAAGTGTTTCAAATCAGCTCAAGCCTGACCCACACAAAAATAAACCGTTTTGACGTGAACCATAATCGGGGGATTGTTAAGAATATTACCATAACACCCGTAAAAAAGTGGCATGTTAATGTCACATGACATCTTTACAGAAAATGGATGGCTTTAACAGTGTTAAGTAATTATTATTTGAGTTTGGAAGGACTAGTTAGCAGCAGATTTATTCGGGTTATGTTTTATCTCCACTGGAGTAATGGATTAAGCTAAAAATACCACTTAAATAAAATTAGTTCAAACGCATTGTCTAATGAGAGTATGTAACGCATACAAGTATGTAACCTCCTAAATAGCTTTACTGTAAAAGAGTTGGATTATTAGTTCAATAATACGGTATTGTCATGTTTAGCTTCGTTATATATGATATTACGTATATGGATTAAACAGGTTATTTGGCAAGCCCGATCCAACCCAACCTAGCCCAATTTGAACACCTGTAACCTGTTGGTCTTTACCCAACCCCCGGTTTTGCACCCTTATACTTTCAAAAAGCTGTATTAATATACTGTAGTATGTATGACAGTCACAAAAAAAGGTGTGGATGTTTTAAGTAGTTTTAACTTTAAACTTTTAAAAATATTAATATCTACCAACAGATCCATCCAAGAGGACTGTTGAGACGAGGCCCTCTCATTGATCAGCATAATATATAGAATTATCATAAACAAACTGATTATATATTTTCTTGTCACAATTAACACTGACAGTTTGTAAAATCATTTATAAATGTTGACAAAAGGTGTTCAGGTCGACCCAACTGGACGGATTTCAATACATACCAAATTTACCTGATTTGGCTTGAACCCATTATGACACGCTACCCACATGACCTACCCTCCTATTTTGCCACTTCTAATTTACATCAGCAGGCATAGTGTCATCACATGCTTGCAATTTGTAAACTTTCACATAGTTATTATGACCATAAACAAAAGTAGAAAAAAATTACTGTATATCATATGAACAAAACTTTACCTCTGGTCTATAATTTGACCCCAGTATCTATTTGTTTCATAACTGAGAGAAGGATCCTTCTCTAAGAGCTTAGCAATTAACCCGCTTTTATAGCTCTGGAAAGACTCATCATCGAGTTCACTCTGCAATACCAGGAAACAAAAGATGATATGGAAACATCAATCATATGTGTAATGACAAGTAAAAAGACATAACGTGCCCACAACAATCATCTAGCAATCAAGGAAAGAAAGATGATATACTGACTTTAAAAACAAAAACCTCGTTACAAGAGTGTGCTTACCAATAGACCTTCCATATCATTAATAAAATTGTCAATTCTCCCTTGCAGATATACAGGACTGTATTCAGAAGATTGAACCTGAAAACAGAATCCTAAAATCCGGTATGTTACCCTGGGGCTACAGTTAACAACATAACCAAGCTGCTCCTTTGTCCTACATCATACAAGAAATTAGCCACACAGTCATCATTTAGAAAACTAGAGGTGGCAACATGGGCAGAGTTCCTAATGGATAATATTTGTACATGCCAGGTTGGGTTGATCGACAACAGTCTCGTCCATAAAAACTAGATTGTATATAAAAGATAATTGTCAAATATGATTATATAGTTATGCACTAAAAATTGTATAACATTGTGTATGTTTAGGAACTTTTATGAAGTTAAAATATATTTTGGGCTACTTTGTTTCCTTTAAAGCTATTTCTTTTATCTTACCGTTCGTCTCATTGAAGAAAAAAAAAAGTAAATGAATCAAAATTGCCACATCTGGTGCAATTTCTAAACCCATAACCTTGACCCAACCACTACACTATACTTTTAACCTCACCATACCTAAGTTGATTGAAAAGTGGTTCTTCTACAATTTCATCTAAAAGATCAACCAGCGCTTTTGATTTAGCCAAGTTCGAACCAACTTCTGGTTCAATCTGATAGTAAAGCTGAGACAAAAACAATCAGAGTCAGAATTATCCCAAAGACACCATTCTATGGTGACAGCTCCTTAAAACTTATAATTATGAAGACCAACTAACGAAAGAATTACCTCAACCACAGAGTTCGTATCAAGCTTATTTTTTACTGTAACATCTCTAACTAGGTCTGCACTAGAGGGAAGACATAAAATACTCTCCTTATGTCTCATTTCAGATGGAAGTGGTTGTACAGAGAAATATTTTCTAAATATATTTGATACTTCTTTAGCTTCTTCTTCAAGTAGATTTCCATGGCAAATCCCCTCTATATACAACTGCACGAGGAAGATAGTATTAAAGCAGAGAATGGTTAGCAGAATACATAAAACAAGTCACCCTTGATCACAAGTCGATTTTCACAGAGTAAATAGTCATACCACGGTTAATTCAGGTTAGGCTTTATCTCTAACAGAACAAGCGGGTTAAATACCAATATATAACTAGTTAGGATACGCGTCAAAGGTCTCCTAAATTGTTCTTTTGTACCCAAAACCCTCCACACAAAAAAGGAAATTATTAGCACCATAACAATAGAATTAATTGCAATCATATTTGACACACCAACTAGTTATAAACATAATTAGCACTTATGGTAAGAAGTGTTGCGGTTCAACCCCGGTCGTTTTCATCTGCATAAAGAATAGCCGTTTTGATCTATTACCCAACCTACCCATTGTGTCGCATTTACATTTGTGACTTCTTGTGAAGTCTAAGTCATAGGAGGAGCTTGGAATACCCTTACAAGTGTGTTGTACTTTCACGAGGTCCAAAACACCATATAGCAACTTAAAGTTCAAGTGGCATAGGGTCACAGGGGAAAAAGGCATCTATATATACTAAGAAAGTAAATGTAATTGCAGACCTGGGAAAATAGTTCGGGAATAAAATTCCTTAAATCAGCTAGGGAGATGTTATTTAGCAATAGAAGCTTCTCATCAACATCCCAGAAACCTTGACAAAGAACTTGCAGTCTCAAGTAAGATGAATAATGTAGTGGTTTTATGTTGGCATTTCTTAAATTTCTCTCCATATCCTCCTTGATCACCTGTAATGAACAGCAGCAGTGAGCGAACAAGAAATTTAAAAGCATAAACTACATTTAGAACTGCTTTTGCAGTAAAAAGAGAATCTACAAGTAGAAGAGCATTACATTGGAGGCTTGATATACTTCAACAACTTCAGGTCAGGTCAAATATATTTAACAGTTAAATGAAAGCCAACAGGTTAATAACCCCTTGATAGATAGGAGAAGGTAAAATATGGGTTCTTTTGGTCAAAAAACACTTTAGGGTGTGGGCTTAAAGAATCTTCCAAAAGACATGTCAAATTATCAAAAGAAATCAATAGACAATGGAAAAGAACACATTCAGAAATATTATATTGAAACTCTAAATTATCGTCGTACATACCACAAATCGATCCTCCGTTGGCAAAAATGATTTGGCAGTTTCCAAAACTTTGGAAAGAAGAACTGGAAGCTTGTCATTGAACCCGTAAACCTTTAGCTCTAACTTGTCACTAACAAGTGATATAGAAGTTTCCAACTTAGCCACACTAGCCTACGAGCAAAGAGATCGGTCAATTATGTACAATTCTCTGGTTCCAGATACATAATAATACTAAAAACAAAGAAAAAAAGAGAACAGAAAGTCGGATATTTGACCCACTTCATCATCTACCCGCCGACACACACACAAAGAAACAGACAGACAAACAGAAAATTAAACAATTACTTACCTGGTATATGATGTCATTTAAGTTGTCCTTGAGGAGTTTAAGAAAAAGCTCAGTCAACACGACGTTCTTTAAATCACGATAAGCACCATTCAGTGTAACACGAAAATAAGTATTAGCACGTGGAGATCGAAAAGTCGTATCGAGTTTGTACCAAAACTTCATCAACGGCTCATCAAGTATACATTTTGGAGGGGATGCAGCAGTAGAATCAGAAGATATACTTTTTGCACGAATGGAAAAATCTTGCGGAATAAATTCATTCTTTGCAGGTAGATGCAACGACGAATCTATTTTAGGAGGATCCCTCCATAGTTCCAAAAGAGGCAGAGAGATATTTTCTTCTATATAATGTGATCCAAACCATGGCTCACATTGGACATCTAGAAAAACAAACATAAAAAAGAGAGACATTAGTGGGGTGGTTGACAAAATATGTGATTACAGATCATATTTTGTGTTAGAGCTTGATATATGCGATATTGTGATTACAAGACGAGGACAAAAAGCTCATTAAAAAGATAGAGCCAGTATAATACCTTGAGACTTATTGAAAGACTTTGATACTATATCAGTTCTCATGTTGTCTGGTGTGAAGAAAGTCAATACATGTTTGATCTTTTCTTCGTCCCACACTTTGTATGCATAATCTCCATATATAGTGTGCTCCGGTGGATAAATAAGCAGATTTGCTGGAATATCAATAAAAAAAATACAATTAAATATGTTACATAAAACAAATGACAAGGACACATGAAAATCTTAAATTTTTAACATGAATATCAAACAAGAAAGTAGAGAGTTCCAAACATATTGGTCAGCAATACCCAATCCCGCCAAGGCAGGGTGTGGGGAGGTGAGAAGTATCAAGAAAGTGCATATGAAACTTTTGATCCCTATATACAAATGAGATACTACAAAATTACCAAAATAAGAAATTTTCACAGTTAAATCTGTCCGAGAATAACCAAATATGCATCCTATGTGGATCTAACTGGAGTCTAAACTCTAAAGTATCATCCAATAAGGTGCAGAAGTCAACGCCCTTGATATTAATGAGTGCAAAAGGGCAAACCAGATCTACTAATATTGATGTGAACTTGTGAAGGAATGAGTAAAAATTATTGCTCTAAAAGCAAGCATGTAACATATAGAAAGATAACTGAAGTAGATACCTGAAAGCTCAGCAGCATACTCATCCTGGGGTTGCTCCTCAGCAAATGTAAAATCCATATTTGCAATGTCCTGAAGTTCTCTATATATCCATTCTTGAGGAGGAACTTGTTGCAGCAACTTAAGGTATTGATAAACAAAACCAATGACATCATAGATCTGCGATTCAGAGATCTTACGTTAAGGAAGAATTCTAAGAGTGACTTGGGGGTAGAAGCTGTCACTTGAAAGCTATTTTGTCAATTTATTTTTGGAAAGCACACTTGAAGGGTATTATTAAGCAACAAAATCGTGATTGTGATATTACCTTTTCCAGTCCAGAATCAGTGAGGTTTATAGACATGCCGAAAACATATGCTACTAAAGATCGTTGCATTCCATCATCCCCAACACCAGCAGATATAGAAGTTGCCCACCCTTTATCTTTTAAGAAGAAGAGCAAGCTTCCTCTGCCCTCTACACATAGGTTTGATTTAGATGAATCAGTATCTCCCAAGACAACACAGTGCTATCAATTATCTCATGTTGACGAAAAAAAATAATCAAAAGTAACAAAGAATGTGCAGCTAAACATGATATTTATCCGATGAACTATGAAGCGGAGCTCATAGAAACAGAACACAAAAGTAACAAGAAAATATAATCAAAAGTAACAAGGAAATCTTAGTAACTGTGTACGATGCTTCATAGCTCGTAGAAACAGAACACAAAAGTACCATAAAAGATTCCAGCCTGAGAAAACCATGCACACATGGACATGAGTCCCTTTGATTTCAGAAGTAAAACCATAATCTAATTTTCTGATTTATTACTACACATAAATAACTTGTTCAGTTAACTACGTTGTAACAGTAAACAAATACATTTATAGAATAATCTTTCTGAAGCATTACCATGCCCTATGAGATGCGCCAAGTAGTCTTCTGCTTTCTTCAAATAATCCTTCCGAAGACATGGCAATGTCCATGATAGATCAAGAATATGGACGTCTTTAACGGCCTCTAAGCGGTAAATTTTTCCTGCACTCCAAACGGGGAGTCCTGGTTTGACTTCTGACTTTGATGCATTGCTGGTTTTGACGTTACTAAATAGTTCCAAAACCCAACTTTCAAGCACATCAAGACTTTCTGCAACAAAAGAGAAACTTCATGATGATGTCATAACAATGCTTACACATAACTGAAACGATACCACCAGCTAAGATTGAGAGACATCATGTTATAAAGCAACAGAAACGACGGGCTTAAAATGTGTCAAACAAAACCGGGTAAATGGCACATACAACATTTTTGCAATTTGTGCAACAAAAGATTGGTGCCATGGACAATGCTTATAACATAAATGAAATGATTTTCTCTAAATGAGTCACATTTGAGTTTTAAAAAAATATATTCTAGCATCAAAAAGAAATAATACAGATCCTCCTATGAAACAAACTACGGCCTTATGTTATAACGATAGAATATTGGTTTGAGAGATACATCACTAAAGATTTATTATAACCTGATATGAACCGAGGTAATGTATTAAAAAATTAACACAACAATTAAGATACAAAACCACCATGCTTTCAAGAGGAAGCCGACTCTCTCCCAAGATGCCAAATTCAATTCAAAAATTATGGAATTAAAACTTAGCATGAAGATCGAACTCCCAACATAAATATCTGACTCATTATCCCTATTTTAAGATTTGTCTAGCATGGAGATACCTAATGTCCTAATTTACTAACCCACCCTAAATGCACTCCCGGGTGAACATTTTGGTCTAGGCTAGGGATAGCGATGGTCATCCGACCCGATGGACATCCACTCACCTGATCCACCATAGGTGGATATGGATGGACAAAATTGATGAATAATCGATGTAGATATGGATATTTGCCGCCATTAAGGCATTAATGGATCGGATATGGATGACTATTTGTCATCAATGGATAACCCATTTACCATCCGAAATAATACATATATTAGATATATACATTACACGTATACATACTTACCCACATATAATTTAGATTGTTCATCTTATTATTTTGAACTAAATACTAGGCATATTTGAAGATATTGTCCTATATTAGTAGTTAGTGATAACCCATTGTTATATAATGCTAACAAATAACGTCTAATTGGATCAACGAATTTAGCTCATAATAATCTCATGAAGCATAAGCACTTTATATAGATTGTGGATTTAACAATTAGGCTAATTGCATATATATTTGGTTTAGAAACCAATAGACAAAATGGATATTCAACTTATCCTCCTTACATCTACTAAGGAAAATGTATGCATCGAAATTAATGTGGTTCTAGCAAAGATTTTTTTGATATCCAATGGATATCCATTAACACGTTTCATCCAGTGGCTATGGATATGCATGAACAAAACGAACTTAAATGGATATGGATATGGGTATGGATGATGAATAATAAATGGGTATGGATGTGGATATGGTTCCACCCGGTCCATATCCGATCCATTGCCATCCCTTAGTCTAGTCAACATGCTCTCCAATTGTCTAAGTACACCATCCCATTGACACAAACCATTTTTTGCAACTTTTTTTGTTTTACAATTTTGGTCAACTTTATGTTGTTCATACAGTTGAAACACAATGAATTTATTACTTGGCTACACAAATTATGCCAACTTTTTTCAAGTTTAACAGAATATCCAAGGTCCAAACATATAAACCAACAACTCACATCAAAAGTTGAGCTAAAAAGATCTATTAGAGCCTTTGTTGTATTTATATAGTAACATACTTACCTCCCCCGATGACGACTAACTTCATCAATCCACCATGGTAAAAGTCATTGTATAATTTGAAAATTTGATCCCTTAAGTTGATTCCTTTCTCCATGGCATCAACAAGGCTTTTCTTGTTCCCTTTGATACAACATGGAATAAAGTTGATAAAAAAGACCATAACAAAGACGACTAGCAATACAGGTGAAAGCATAGACTGATAAAAGTTTACCCCAAAAGAATTGGTTGAAGGCATGACCCAGTGTTGCTGTATGGCATTGTAATTGTTGAAGTCGACAAGCATCACTTTGCAAAGCCTGATTAAATTCTGCAGTTTTTCCATATCACACAAAGGTTAATAAAAGTGATTTAATTTTTGTTTCCATTCTAATAATTGGTTAAATATTGGAATTATCAAAACAAAAGGATATGAAGCTATGAGCACACCTGAATCTACGGCCTGTACTTCCCGATCCATTGCTTCAGCCTTCACTAAGGGTGATATAAAGAACTGTGAAAATCTGAGAAATTGAAAGGAAGTGGATTAGCATGTTAAAACTTTCTATACTAAAATAATTATATGCAAACATAAGGTTATATGGGTATTTAACGAAGTCATAAGCATAGTGCAATCACAAAACCACTCCACTTGCAAATTGCAATAGCTAGACTCCCACCAAATCTGCATGAAGCACTAAAGAAGTTTACGATATACAAAAATCTTAATACATACCATGTTCTCTTCCTAAAATCTATAGCACTGTGCCCTTTTGAATATGAAAGAGTAGTGCAAGATTTATGCACCTTGTAGTTGCACCAACAAATACAGACTATCTTGGCGGTAGCGAGGATCGAACAAGATTAAAGAGAAAATGCTTAGAAAAATTAAATCACGTATAGTTGCTGGTTTTTGTATAACCACCATTAAGCTTCTCAAACTATGCAGTCCCTTACATTCCACATATTTGGTGTCTACTTGCTAAGTGGCACTATCATCAACAAATTTGAACTTTATATCAATAACAGTAGACAAGTCAATGTTGCTTTTCAGATTCTTAGCTCACTTTAAGTTTCTAAGATGGCTTAATAAGTTACAATACGACTCCCTTTTAAGCTGGATATTGGGTAAAACTACCATAACAAACTGTGCTATCCCACTGCTAAGCAGCACCCTACCAAAAAATGATTTTTTGATTTTTTTCTTGCATTTCTTTAAACTAGATCAAGCATGAATATATACAATGAGGTATACATGATCCCAATACTCTAAGATAGCAACAACTCAAAAGTAGCAAGAACTGGAAGAAGGTCGACCTGAGGATCGAAGAGAATGAAAGAAAAAGAATGAAAAATGATTATCTTTTAACGTTGATCAGTTGATGTAGAACATAATTGCCAATATAGCATTACAGATTATTTTGTTGTCACTCCAAACTAACAAGACCAAGAATACGACAAAATGGAATACTCAAGATCAACCACAGGTGTAGATGGGATACGGCCACATATTTGTATGGCAATATACTTGAAAAGAATGCTAAGTTACCTTCTCAAAGCACCCTCAAGAAATTCGGGTTTCACTTCAAAATGGTAGCAAGTATGCTCCACTTCTGTGTATGCATTTGATGAGCCCCCATGCTTGGACAAGTAACTGTCATACTAGCACACGAAAGAGTTAAACATAAAGGTAAATGAATCACAAGATTATATGGGTTGTGGCATGATGTTTTAATATAGAAGTCCAAGATGAATCACATGTTAAAGTGTGCCCTAAACATAGATTACCAAAGTTTTGAATGAATTATCTTCCTAATAAAGTACCAACAAAATAGTAGACAGCGAGAAAAACCTCATTTTCATCTGGAAATTCAGCACTCCCCATGAAGAGCATGTGTTCTGCAAAAGAAGTATGTAATGAGTACCATTTGACCCTCAAACAGAACAAGCCATTACATATTATCCTAACTTCTTGTGAGTAGTGACCCTGTTGCATTGACCTGATTATATGCAGCAAACTGAGTTCTCCTAAATAAATGTTTATGTACTTTCATAGCAAAGCTTCAAACCCCAAAATCAATAATACCCCGTTTTAAGTCTGTATGCATTAAACAGAACATGGGTTCTCATAAACCAACATTATGTGCGTCATCGATATCATGAGCCCAAAAATACACAGTTAAGAATGTATTGATCTTTTGGTAAATACCATACATCCAATCAAATGTCTACAAGTCTATTTAACTCCATATATAAGCATGTCTTCCATATATACACAACACACTATAGTATAAATCTCAGATACATATACAAGGACAGGAACAAACCAAGAAAATGTGCAAGACCCTGTGCGTCCAAAGGATCACAAAAGCTGCCCATCCCTACACACATTGCTGCTGCAGCCTGCAGAACAACATCAATAACAATCTCAGAAAAGCAAAAAATGACTAAATAACTCATATGATGCTTGCTATCACTACAACAGACAAATTTAACATTGTGAAAGCAGAAAAGCAACCTAGTCCTCGCTTCAAATGCTCGATCAGTTTTACAGATAATTGATTTTTCACCAACCTCAACTGGCCCACACTAGACCACCTTAAACCCATCACGTGAGAGGCAAATAAAGCTCACCTAGCGAGCTGTTTAGATAGTGGCCAAAACAGCTGATCCACTTTAACCAAGAATTTTTTTTGATAAATCAGGTTCCTCAATGTGACATGAGCGAGAATACTTTCTAAATGCCCCCATCTCCGAAACTAACTAGGCTACACGTTGTAGGCCAAATGTTTATGTATAATATTATATTAAACATTTACCCGCTCCCCCTTTTAAGGTTACAGAACACCAATCGTATTGTGTCACATCACATCATCCTCTTTCTCCCCCATCCAATCCAAAAAAGATACACACACCCCTCTCTTAGACCGCCGCCGCCGCCGACTACCACTTGATATCGCTAAAAATTGTCGAAACCGAAAAAAGTGAAAAACCATCGAAAACTACCTTGTCGCGACCTCACTGCACGGGTACTATACTACCATGCCACTCTATAAAAAATATTCCTGGTTTGACATTTTAAATCAAGACATATTAAGATAAGGATCTTGCTAACCAATGTTCAACACGCAGTAAAACATTGTACATAAAAAAAAAACGCCCCCTAAAAATAACTATCAACCGCCGTGTACAACACTTTACTCCATATTAACCATACAGACAGCAAAATAAATAACAGATACTTACACACATTGCCACACAGACGTGCAGAACGATTACTTAATTTCCGCATTTTTTTTTCTCAATTAATCCTAAATAATAACCTAATAAACAACTAATAAACTCAATATTATACTATATCACATATAAAATGCTTACAATAATAACTACAATACTAACATTAATTATTATTCAAATACTATAACACATTACTACTTATAAATTAAATTACAACATATATCAACATAAAAATCAGCACTAATTCATCAATTTAAATAAAACTAAAACTACAAAAAATCATTACTATTAATTACTAATAATAACTAATTAATTAAACCTTTTTAGTCGGAGCAGCTTTTCCTGCCACGTCATCATCATCTTCCTCATCTTCGTTATCATCATCGTCTTCGTCGTCGTCGTCCACGTCATCACTATCGTCATTGGATTCTTCATCTTCGTGGCAATTTCCGTTAGGAGGTCCGTCGGCGTAAATATCGGGATCGTGAACGAGTAATGCGCATAAGCCGTTATGGAGCTGTATGTATCTATATAATCGTCTATCGTTAGGTGATTTTATAACGATTTCGTCTGATGAGAAAGTAGTACCGGCGACCGTCATTTGATTGTGGTGAGTTTAGTTTGTGTGGCGACGTTTGTTTAGAAGGGGCGGAAACGGGCTCTACACGAAACCTGACCTACTTATTATATGTATAGTAGATTATTGTCCCGCGTATTATGCGGGTAAATATATTTTTATTTTTATATATATACATTTATATTTATGGTTTCTCTTTTATAATTTTTTTTTGTTACATATATTTAACAATTTATTTTATCTCCAAAATAACATAAACTTCTGGTGTATTTGACATGGATCTAAATCTAGTACAATATATTTTATGTTAATTTTTCATAATAAAATACATTGAAAGTTA
>JAOXNX010000032.1:16047045-16060601 GCA_028566075.1 Solidago caesia
CACAGTTATGAAACCAAACCAAACACAACCTTATAATAATCAAGATCCGAACCCCATAAAGGAGATTCATTTCCACATTATTATTATTATTATTATTATTATTATTATTATTATTATTATATGTAAATACGGGATGTATGTATGTAGGTACCCAGCTCAAATTCGACACCCAAGAGGTTTTTCCGGCGACCCTTTCCGCCGCCGTCTCCGGCGAAGCATATAAAGTCGGTTTTGGCAAGAAGGCATGGGGCGGTGAAGCCTAATAATAGTGGCGGGGCTATACCTGAAGGAAGTGAGGTTACGGGTTCAGGTTTGGATAAAAGTTTCGGGTTTCAGGTTTGTAATAAGTTGGTTGGAGTTTCTGTTATCACCTTCTCCTTTATCCCATGCCGCTTTTGCATTTGGTCTTCCACATGTATAAGCGTTGCATATTGATATTAAGGGATTGTTGGTTGTCTTTACTTAGATGCATTGAAGACTCGTGTGTTACCAATACACAAGCAAGTTTCACCAAGACGACCCAGAGGATCGGGACCTCATAGAGGAGCTAAGATAGTTGATCCCATGGAGACATCTCATGACAACTATGATAGCATTCCTACCCCTGAAGTGAATAAAGTACAGGAAGCCCTTGAGACCAGTTCTAAAGAACTGCATGCAGTGGTAAAGGACCCTCTTCTTGACGCATTACGCCTTGCCGAGTCTTTCAAATCTAGCAAGAGTGGAGAAAATATTGCTCATGACCGTGTTGTGGATAATTCTACTAGGGTCACTGATGAAGCTCCTAGTTCCTCACATGATAGGAAAGGTAAAGCTCTAGAAGCCAACAGAGATGACGGTTTATGCGGGAATCAAAACAAAAGGCGTAAGCCTAGCTTAATGGAACGAAATGAAACTGCCCATACCGTTGAGGTAATACTTTTTGCTTTTGTGCATTTCCATGTGATGTTTGTTTTCATTTTGTTTAGCGTATGATGAAATACAAATTCTTTGGTAGTTAAATTTACATTTCTAATACATCCTTCACTTGCCCATTCTGTAATTAGAGATATTGCATCCTCAGGCCATGATATTTATATAAAGGACAAGAAAGATCATATAATTGATTAATTGTTTTCCCTCTTTGTTGTTTTGGACGAGCCACAGTATCCACTTATAGGTGATAATTCTTCATTTTGGCTAAAACTCCAGACTTGGCAAATTATGATGTCTTTGGATCAACACCCCAAGTTTTGCCCTTTTCCTTGTACATGTGTAGTAACAAAGTGAAAGTGCCAAACTTGCCCTTCATCTGCATCTTTTATCCGCATCTTCTTATATTGTTGAACAGAATTTGTGCTGAGTTTATTATTTTATGCTCTGATTGAAACATATAGAAAATACTTTCTTTCTGTTCATCTTAGATTTCATTAGCTCTTTTTTGAGTTCTGTAAAACGGAGATGAGGTATTTAGTCCAAACACAACATGGTTTAGCGGGTTTTGCATATTTGGCTAGAAATGGTGTAATTTTATCACTTGCAAGCGAATGTTATGGCCTATCCCAGACAACATACTTATATGGCTATTTTATATAGTTATAGTGGAATGGGGTTAAATGGGTTGAGTGGTGCTCGAAGTCTGTTTCAAATGCATGCAGCTTCCAGATTCATTAGATTTAAGTATTTACATTATTATTGTCATTATGTTTCTTTATTCATAACTAGTGTACTAGTCACGGAGTATAAAAATTTTCGCATTTGGACAAACAGTGTTAGTGGGTCAGCCTAACTGGTCTGATCTAATTGGACTTCAACATAGTAGTACAATAGGGCCTTTGGTCTAGCCCTATCAAGGTGGTGATGGGTGTGTGTGTCTTCACATTTAGAAAACATAACAGTATTTCTTACATACGAAGAACATTGATCTAGTTCATGACTGCTATACCTTATTGTTTGTAAGGAAAAATATATAAAAAAAGGGTAAATTGGAAGGAACCCTCTAATTCCCTGGTACCATTTTGGTACCCGCCAATCCCACCCCGTAAGAGACCTGCACCGGTAAAGTATTTCCACTTAAATCCGCACATGCTAGGGTTCAACTCCCTCCAAATTGCTTTCACATGTGTGGCCCCAAGGTTCAAACTTCAAAGGCAACATTGATCTATGATCAATTGGTTTGTAAGGAAAAATATATGTATCTAAGAGAGTGTCTATTGTCAAAGACTCTCTTGCTGGTTCTTATATTCTCGTCTTTTTTCCACTTTTAATTTTGTTCAAAACCATGAGTTAATCCATGATCAATTATTTTATTTTTTAATCTCAGTGGAGTGACACCATTGATACCTCTGAGGAAGAGTCACCAAAAAGACCTCACTTGCCGAGTCCCAAAAGGAGAGCAGTCTCACCTTTAAACATTTACAAAATGGGAAAACTCGCAAAGCAGAGGGAGAGAAAGAAATGGACCCCTTTAGAGGAAGATACTCTTCGGGCTGGAGTGAAATTGTATGTGATACTTGTTAGTTTATTTTTTACTTCTTTTTTTTGTTTGTTTAGACTATTGCTAATATCCAAAAGTCCAAGTTATCGTTGTCCAAATGTGCAAAGATGTTGGGTCAGGCAGGTTGGTAACGTGTTGAAATGGGTTGATTCTATTTACAAGTCAAAATGGGTTGTGAAGTGTGACAAACAATGCAATTACAACTCAGTCATCAGCGTATCAATGCAAACAATGCAATTATTTTTTACTTCTTTTTTTTTTTTACTTCTTTTTTTTGTTTGTTTAGTGCCCCCCATTGTATAAATATAGTTAGTATATTAGCTGAGTTGTAAAAACAATGCAATTACAATTATATTTTGAATCTTCGAGTAAAGCAATATAAAAGTGTTTTTGCATTAAAAATAGATTTTGGGTGACTTTGAGCTTGTTTGATCATTCTCTTTTTACAGTCATTTGAGATAAAACATAATCAAAATTGACCCATTTATAAATAAATGGGTGAAAATTGCTAGCTTCTATTCTTTTCTAAACTTAACAGACAGTGCATGTAGACAAAATAAATGTAAGTTTCTGACTACTGTAATGCTCGTTTCTGAAGGCATGGTAAAGGAAATTGGAAGCTGATATTAAACTCATATCGCGACATCTTTGAAGATAGAACCGAGGTAGTGTAACTATCTTTGTTGAAATATCGAACCACAATAATGTATCTTCATATTGACATCTTATTGCAAATTCATGCTTTCAGGTTGATTTGAAAGACAAGTGGAGAAATCTGATACGCTGATGACTGTAGTTACTCTTATCAGAATCACTAACCGGGCCCTAATTTTGTATTGCTAAACATCGTCATGTGAAGCGTGGATCTACAACATCCACTTTGAAAAAGGATTGACAGTAATGAAATGTTATTTTGTTAATATTGTAGTTAATCAAATCTCTAGTTGTGGTGGTAACTCTCGTTGCAACACTTCCTGTTCCGAAGCTGATTCTTTGGTATGTTTATAGTGTATGTCCTGTTTGTGGGTTTTTATAACCATGTTTCTGGATGATCCCACATGTACTGTTAACTCTTTGGTAGAAATGCAATTTTCAGCTGTTATGAGAATTTGTGTGTGTATCAGTGTATGTATTATGTTTTTGGGATATGATGACTGCTGACTTAGAAAACGTTAACCCATGATAATATCCACAAAGTTTGACATACCTTAATGGCAGAAACCGACATGTACCTGACTCGAACCTGTCCCTGACCCCAAGCTTACTCTGTAAAAGTATTGAAGATCAGGGTTCAGCTCCTCACTTGTTAGGAACTGAATTTAGCCTTTCTAAAAAAAAGGCTTCCGACTTGTTAGGCCAAAAAATAGGGTCGAGGCTTGGCTCGTATAGAGTTGCTTAACATGTCATATGAGCATGACCTTTGGTTTTGCTCAGCCTCTATATGCTTCTTGGTTTTGCTCAGCCTCTATGCTTCTTGGAGTTTTTTACTGCAACCCAAGGAACCCTAATAGGCTTTACTGGGTTGGATCTTAAAATGGCCTACTCGTCTAGATCAGGTGGCTTCAAATGCTTACATGATGGGAGCAAGCAGAATTTATATTAAGCATTTCATGTACTGCTCTGAGTAATGACTTGTTAAGAGAGACCTAACTCATATTGGCACAGGTACAACAATAATACAGAATCCTACCATGGACGGAATAGAGAGAGCTGAGGTGAAATGTTGACAATCATACCTCTACCGGAGTGTAGAAAGACTGCTTCCAAAGAGTCATATCGGCACATGTGATGTTCTTAAACTTGAAAGGGTGAAAGATAAAATTAAAAGGAAAATTTAAGGAATTATCTGTATTACTCATAACTTTAGGAGGCCTTAGTAGGATATTAGTAAAGCTCCAAGGACTTATTGCAAATATTTTCAATGATAGGTTCCTTAAATATTCAGGTACAACAACATGAAGTTATAGTGAGGGGCCATAGTGTCTGAAAATATCTAAGAAAGGAGTTGGAAAGTAGTATGTTGCCGATAACGACCCCTCAACTTGACTCAACCATTGAAACCCCACCTGCTTATCTCAAACCGCATCAATAACAATGTTTTAAAACCCGGATCGTAACACATCAAAGGAAAATTTGTATTTTTGTCTCTTGGTTCTTTTTTAATCACTTCAGTATACAGAGTATAAACCAAGACATGAGATGAAGTGTTACATTTTTGTATTACTTGTGAATTTGTGATGGATTAACAAACATATTTTATCTTATTATTGCTTCATAGTTCCTTTTTTATGACTTCTGTATACATAAAACAAGATATCATATACAAAAACTTAACGCTTCATCTCATGTCTTGTTTTTATCGTTGTTGTAAAACAAGACATGATATGAAGTGTTACGTTTTGTATTCCTTGTGATCGATTGACAAACAGATAATTGCAATCGTACACAAGGAACCATGTATGTGGATAAAATATAGTGATTGTATGTTGTAGGTTGAGCCACTTGGGCATTTCACTTTATTTGTGGCGGCATTGACGCCCTTTCACTAGGGGTATGGTGACTTGTGGTGGAGCCAATAGACCCACCACTTTGATGTTGAGAGGGTCGTATTTAAAGTATTGTTGGATGAGTATTTATATCTGCTGAATGAATGTTAAAAAGGTATTTAAAGATTGATGAATAATAACTCTAGGTGGTAGTTGGAAATACTTAAAAAAAAATGTTATCTCATGCTTGAAAATTGATAGTAGAGGTTTGATTCCAGTTTTTAACATGAAGAAATCCAAGAACCAATTCTTAATGTCTTTAACTCAGGACCAATCTATATATATATATATATATATATACAAAACCACCATTGCAAGGAATTGCGTGTTTACCATCACTAGACTACCACGATTGTAATGTTTTTCTTTTCTATCTTACGTTTTGTAAAATCTTTTTTCCATAACCTTGGTGTTACACGATTTATAGCTAGACCTCCCGCTGTCGAATCGCGACACGAAGAACGGCAATTCTCACCTTTCAAAAAAAAAAATAAGACTGGTTGATGATGCCGTAAAATACAGTTACCTCTTTTCGTTTGTTAACTATATACATTTAATTTAACTATAAGCATCTATACCTTGTACTATGTTGCATACGTTAGCTTGCTATTTTGGAAATATAACAAATAAAAAACATATCAAATTTTGTAACTTAGAAAAAATATATAGTATAAAAACAAAAGTCGACAAAAATATGTTGATACATGAAACAGTATGCTATTTCCTTAATAAACCAATTTTTTTTCTTTTTTTGAACAGCAAATCTTACACTACTTCTATCCTACTTTAATACTATACACCAAGAAACAGTACCATTACTTATGTTTAAACATTGGTCTTCTCCCCAAAAAAAACATAAGCCTCTACCAAGTGGGTTAACCCCGCATCGGCTAATAAACCAATTTTTAATTTTATTTTGTGACACCTAGGTAAGGTTGTACAATTTTCATACATACGTTAGATTGTACCAATCAATTAACTAGATCCACATGTCCAATATATACATATATATCATAATCATATCAAATGCTTAAGATTTTTCATTCTAATCAAATCAAGCACAACCTCTCTCTCCTCATCATCTTTCTCTCTACAATGTCTATGGGAGAAGACTTGAGAAAGACCATAGATTCCATATTCTATAACCTTTATGGTCCTATTATTCTTCATCTTTCTTGATTCTTACTCATCAAAAAATAAAAGCCCATAATAATTCATTCTTTGCTTTTCCAATCTTTTGTTCTTGCTACAATTATTCCAAACACTTTTTTTCTTTCCAACAACTTCAAAAGAAACTACACCCATCTGTTCCAAGATCATTCATAAACACGGTCCCGGCCATGACGTATCGCCGGCTACAACAAACCGACGTCAATATTCAGCCCTCGGCCGCTAATGTTAGCTCAACAGAAGGTGGTTACACAGCAGGTGATGATAACTTTGATAACAACATGATGATCATACTAGCTGTCTTGCTATGTGCATTAATATGTGCGCTTGGGCTTAATTCGATTGTGAGATGCTTTTTTCGGTGTGGGAGAAATTTTCTTTTTGAAAATCCTGGACAAGCCACAACCAGAATGTCCTCAAATGACCGGAAAAAAGGTAAGTTGAGCGACATTCCAGTTGTGGTATATCGGCTGGAGATGAAAACTCCGGCCACGGATTGTCCTATTTGCCTTGGAGATTTTACTGATGGTGAAAAGATGAGAATTTTGCCTAAGTGTAAACATTGGTTTCATGTTAAATGTATAGATAAATGGCTTATATCACATTCATCATGTCCAATATGTCGGCAGATTTTATTTGATGAGGTTTAATTGCAATTATGAAATTTATTTTGTTGTTTATACAAGATTTGACAAATTTTTAACTATATGTAGCTAGTATGGTACATGTTTTCAAATTTTGAGGGACCCTAATGTTAATTGAAAATTTGAAATCTTAAAAGTTGTATATGAACCAAAATATACATGCTACCCTTGAACTTCTCACTAATGACACAATCATCCCTTGTAGAAGCAATGCACCAAATAGTTGCTAGTTCTCTTCCGTTGGACGTTGGTTTCCTCTTTGTGATATTATGTTCCTTTGATCATAGTACTACTTGATTTACCTCCTCTTTTATGTTGATCGTTGAATCGGTTGCAAGGCTGGTTCAAATGATTTACCTTTTTTTTTATGTATCCTTGATTGAAAATGAAAGTAAGCACTTGGAGCACACGGTTAAGAAAGAATGGACTTGCATTTTCTTTATCCGATTAACATAGCTTACCGTTGTATTGCTTGCCTTTACTTTAAATTTTAGTGGGGCTTAAAACAAATTTAAATTGGAATATTTTTTGTTAGTGTAAAATATATTAAAAATATTAGGCTTATATTTTGTATATGTATATAAGGTTTAATATCAAAACTAAAATTCATTTAACAGTATATCCTTCAAGTACAATATTCATAGCAACTTCTTAATAGGGAATAAACAAATAAGAAAAAAAAAATCAAAAAATAAAACTTTCAACTTTTTCCTTAGACATACACTTCTGAATATCCAAACTTCGGTTTTTATCTAAAAGTGAAAACTAAAAATAGTTCAAACTTATTGTTAAAATTTCATAATTATGATTTTAAAAGGGAAGATGATGACGTGTAGGGGTAGCATAAGGTGAATATTCAGGTGTAGTGACAAAAGAAGGTGGGCCACTTGCAACAATATGAGACCTATTTGGAGTTCTTGGGGCTCTTAGTGGGCTTCTTGTTTTGGACATCATAACACTACGATTATACATATTTTCCCCTGATCTTCTTGGCCCTTTTTCGGCCCATTTAAGCTCTTGTGCTTTCACTCCATTTGGGTAACCATTGAAACAACTTGAAAAGCAGCCTACATCCCCTGCCCTATGTATATACCTATATATATATGACAAATAGATACATAAAATAAGTATGTATATACACACACATATATTATAGTAGGTTCATTTGATAATAGTCATAATATATACTAGGTTACAAAGTAATTAAGTTGTTTACTAGTCTGTCAAATTAATTGTTGAGTGTTGTAACATATGAATATGAAATTTATCCATCTATTAGAACAAAAATAAGATTGTTTGTTTAGCGATAGTTTTTGTAAACATATTTAACATGTCGATTATTTTTATAAAAGTTAGAATATTATTCCGTTGTTAACTGTACTTACCGTTGGCTGAATTTTCTTCCAAGACAGTCGATACACTTTCGGCCTTCAGTCATCTCCCCCATGCCGATGTTCATACATTGTCTACAATACACTCTTCCACAGACCTGCAAAGCATGAATTTATCATTAGATAGGACAACATTATATATGAACCATTGGACTAGATAATGTACATCTTTATATATAAAAATTTATATATATGTTTTCATCATTTCATAAATAAAACAAATTTTATGGACATTAATTGTTGCAAAAAGTTATTATTATAGGTTGCAAATTTTGCTGATATGCAAGTAAACATGCCAAAATATGTTTAAATAAAACAATTGCAAATTAAGGTTTTAGACAATTGGGTAGTCTATGGACAACTTTTCATTTGGATTCACTATACCAGCTATTATATATAAAAACTGATCCTTAAACAGGCAAGAAATCCTTTTATGACATCAATAACCATAAGAGAAGGGAGAAACTTGACTTACAAGGCAACGATTACGGAACATATAGATATAGACACTGCATACAGTGCAAATATTAGAGTGAGGGATCCCAGGACGACGTCGTCCTGTAGCCTTCTCTTGGTACATGGATGTCATGCTCATCCCACTCATCACACTCATATCATCATACGCGACGCTATTCTCCACAACATGCCCATGCCCATGTCCATGATTCTTCATTACATGATGCCCATGTGATCCTGTAAGCATATATAGATATATCTTGTTAAATTCTTTATTTTATGTATTGTAATCTTAGACCGTGTTTGGTATTGTTTATTTAAGTTTTTATTTGCTTGTTATATGTTTTATCTTTTTTGTTAGAAGTGCATAAGTAATATTATTATGAGTGTACAAAGACTGCAGGTTGGTACTGATCCATTACCATGATAATCATGACGATCGCCATGGTTATATGCATGTTGCACCACCTCCTCGACTTCATTGTGGTGTCTATAACTTCTCCCTGGGGGCAAACCGAAAACTGGGGACCCGGCTACAACGTGGTGGTTTTGGTGGTGATGATGTGATGGAGCAGTGTATGTCGCTTCTAACCCTCTACTAAAATCAATACTTGGCATCTTAGCCAAATGTGGTGGTGTAAAGTGGTGATCATCATGTTTAGGAGTGGATTCAGATATCGAATCCATCCTCTCAACAGGCGACACGGGTGAAGGTCGGTTTGGTTTCTTTTTCTTGGCAGCTGCCTCAACATCTTGTGAAACTTGTGCAAAGTCTTGAAAAGTTAAGTTTACTGAATCATCTGGAACTCCTAGATACAAATCCTCGAGCTCTTTTCGAGCCTTAGCTAACGTTGCTCGATCAGTCATTGTTACGAGTGTTTCGATATATATTTAGGTTATAACAAGAGAGAAAGTAAAGGAAAAGAGAGTGATTAGTAAGAAAGAAATGTGTTGATGAAGTATCATATATGTAATGACAATCCCATATGATCGATAAAAGCCAATATCTTGGCCGGTCGTATGAAAAATATATATATTCGTTAGGTTGACAGTTGGGAGATAGTGTGATAGATCGATATGAAAAAAATGTTACAAGAATTAGTCATCCGGCAGACTGACTTGCAAAAAAAACAATATAAAGAGTAGGTCAAGAATATGTAAATTTCAATGTTGTGAATTAAAGACTAATAAATATAAATATATTTTGTATATGTTATGATAACAACACATTTTTAATTTCTTAGTTTACAATATAACGACTTTCAAAATACAAACATATATAATTATACGTTCGACAAAAGTACTCCAAATCTCCAACATTGGTTGAACTCGGGGGGTCATTTTGGTCTTATTAGTGTGATATATATAGCCCGATTGATATCTATACTTCATTTAAAGATTTGTGCATTATCATTTACATTATGTTGGGGATATTATAGAAAACGAACAAAATCAGATACTCTGAAAGGCGTGTAATCACTTTCAGATCGAATCAATTTGACAGTACGTTCTATCAAACTATTCAATCCTATACAATCCAGAGATTCATAAATATGTGTATGTGTGTTTGAGAGCGTATGAACCAGAGAGAATTATGACCAGAAAAGTTATGAACGATCCCGCTACTAGGGGCGCTGCCCCAGGACCCCTGCCCCTAAGGTCATAATAAATTCAAATAAGCATGAACTCCAAGCCTCCAAACCTATATGATGTTTTATTATGACGATATTAGTCAATTAAGTTAATCCAATTATACTAAAATATCCAACACATTCAGGGTAACCAGTCAAATTACTCGTGAGCTACTTGAGCTCCAATCTTTAAAAGTTTAACACAAACGGAGTCAAAACGAGCTCAAGCCTGATATGGAAGTCGAATTAATAAACGAGCTCAACTGCAGGCTTCGAATTCTAAACTCAATTAGACTCGAGTTTGAGCTATAAAAATACGCCAAACTTGACCTTAGCTTACACTATTTACTTAACAGCACTGGTTAGGGTTGTCAAAGGGTTTTTGGTCAAGATTTATCCGAACTAACCTATCCTATAAATTAAGGGATTTTTATGTTGTTTTTTTGAAAAATAATAACTTAATTTTAGTTGTGTTATAATAATTTGATAAATAATTATATTGATCACCTGTCATATATCATAATCACCATAAAACAGCTTGTGTTTGATCGATTCGAAAAATACACTATAAATTAAGAAAATAACAATTTGAAAAATAAAGAAATAATGTATGGCCGGACAGATTAATTAAATAATAAGTTTATGACAATTGGGTCTGTCTGTATATAAATGGGAAGAATCGAAGAACATTTAATAATAATTTGTGTTTTTAAATATTAATATAATTTCAACGATGAACACAACCAAAAAGATGTTTTAAGGAACAAACGAATATATTATTAACCTTAGCAAAGCCACCCACTCGTGCAGTCTTGGTATTTTATTTTATTATTATTATTTTTTCTTTTATTTATGTTGTTTTTGTTAATCATGTATGGATATATTTGATTGAAATAATCATGTTTTCCATGTTAAAACAGTAGTCACTTTTATAAACGGGCTAAAAAATATAGGTTGGATAAACGTTGAATCGTTTGTATAAATTGCAAAAACGGATTTTTCGTTTTTTTAATTAGATGAATACTCTTCATATTGTATGGGAAAAAAATAATAAATACACGACAAATTTTGAACAGATGTGCATATGTATGAAGCACTTTTATGGAAAAGTTGATGCACACCTACAAAATTTTGCACACCTACAAAATTTTGATGCGCAACTTTTAAGTGGTAATTCTCATGTCAATGTAGGGTTATCCACTTGATAGAGACTTTTGTCTTTTGGAGTGAAGTCTGAAGTTCAATATCTGACATGAATAATTTTAAGATTATTTAGGGTAGTTGAAGTTTCCATCTGTCCTGTCCTTATAGTAGAACTCAGATTAGAGTTTGGATTCATACTTATCAACTACGGAACTACAGGTCCCATCTTATAGACCGAAAATCACAACTAGAACTAAAAGTCTCACTCCCTCCAACCTTATTGTTAGACCATTTCGCGTCCTTGTCAATTCAAGCAAACTCATACAATCTGATTCAAATCCTCATTTTTTTTTTCCGTATTCACTCTTTCATATCCACCCCTCCTTTTGATGGTTCATGCAATCCAAGGATTCAGTTGAGAATTAGACCAATTCCTTTCGGCGAGACCCATTTTAGTAAAGTAGATTTGACGGTAAAAAAAATGTTCACTCTCATATTCTTTCTTTTAATAGTTCATGTTCCATTTTGTGGCCAAACGTAACCAACGAGAGCACTCAATATGGATGGGTTCACGCTGTGACACGAGACAGTGTGAAGCACAAACAATCCATACCATAAGTTGAGCAATGGTCGATGTGTTCACGTTGTGAACCCGGGACACACGTGTGAAGCCAAAGCAATCCATACTATAAGTTGAGCAATGGTCACATGTTACGTAGTTAAGTGAGGATGATCGCAAGTGAGGTGTGGCGTTTAATTAAGTGTGATCAATGTACGCTTTGATTGGTCATGTTTGCCAACATTGCAGCCAAATTGGTTAAAATTTTCTAACATGAATACTGTTTAAATCAGTGCCTAACATTCCCGCCTTTCGGGTTTCATCAAGTCATGCGGCTAAAGTCTAGATCGACAATACTCAAGAAACTCATACTCGATAATCAATCATAGGGCTGCTAGCCAATATAACATTTTGTAACATGTTCTTCAAAACATTCACCAGAACAACAAATAGTAATAATTTCATCTTTCTGAAACCAGAACATACGCTACAAAAACATCAAAATATGTACATGCCTAAGCCAGTGACCATGTAAATCCGCCATAGGAAATACAAGCTCGTAACAAAAAACAACAGCATACATCTAATGCAACTCATTCTCTCATGGACTCGATTCCAACTTTAGGGCCTCTTATATCATACTCATACCATCATATCTCCTCCATTCCAATTTTCCAACCATATTCATCATTAAAAGATTTTTATAAAAAAAAACATACTTTAAAACTCAACCAGTACCCTCTGAGGTTTCATCACAACGCCAAGTCAAAACTACAAACTTAAGCTATATCGGAAACTCAAATCATCAACCTGACATCCACCATCTAGAATCTGATTGATGTAACAGGGTGCTGTCCCCGCCCAGGGTGGGGGTGTGATTCAATCATCTTCTACACTTCTACAACCTTCTCGGCTATCTCCCGCTCCACTGCATCATCCATTGGGAGTAGGTTTTTGTCTGCAGGGGGCTGGGTAGAGGCCACCGAAGAAGGCGAAGGTTGCCCTTCAACTGGAGGGTGAGGGTGTCCAGCGATTTCGATTGTACTTTTGGTTAGCGAACAGGGTACGAGTCCTTCAAACACATTATCCCATCCTGGGGTAAATCCTGAAACATTAGCATCAACCAGGGTCATTTCTTCATCCTTATCCGGATCACAATTCAAATCCAATTGTTGTCCTACTTTGCCACTACCGCTCTCACCCACCTCGACTTCAACCATCCCAGTCTGATCAATAACCCCGATAACATTTCCGCTGCCCGATGCTGTTCCGTTATTTAGAGCCGCTGCTAGTGCTTTCTGGGCATCTTCTGCCTCCTTATCCGACAACCGTTTCTTCTTTCGAAGCATTAATGTTTTAAAACGACGTTTGACTGTCAGGCAGACATTGCAGAAGCAATTGGGTTTGTGCTTTCCTTTACCACTTGGGGGTTGAATACATACGATACAAGTGCATCCGGGTCGATGGCGGGGATGTTTCGTTGTGGCACCTGTTGAAGATTCACCAAATTCGCCTATGCTTTCTCCTAATACTGCAGCAG
>JAOXNX010000032.1:16079439-16101376 GCA_028566075.1 Solidago caesia
TTCCGACCACCGGAATCTGGGTTTTTGAAGAAAACTTGAAGATTTGGGCAACCATGTACAAAACTTAAAAGTTTATGGGTGATACTTATTAATAAAAATATAAAATGGGCAACCGTGTACAAACGGAAAAGTACGTAGGTAATCCCGTGACTTAACCCAAATATTTTCTATTGGTGGTATTCGACAACTTTTTATGATAGTTCTCGCAGGGGGTTTAATAGTTGAAAAGATAACGTAATTTGTTACATTACTCTTTTTGGAAAGAAACATTTCAATAAAAAAAGTTATTTTATGTGATTTTTAATTTTTAAAAAGTTTATTTGTTTTTGTAAGACATGTTTGGATTTTCAAAATTAAAATTTTAAAAATATATGTTATAATATACTAGAGTTAATTACATAAATAGAAAGTTTGACTAAATAAGATAAACATTAATTAAGATTTAAGATATAGAGGTATATTGGATATTTCGTGTATCTAAAATTTATATAATTTAACCCTCCTTGAACAATTGTTATAAAAGAAGTGTAGATATACCATCCAAAAATAAAAAAATAAAATACAGTATATGCCTAACTAATATAGAACTACACAAAACAACAAAGTTTGTGGATAGGCTAAATGACAACTTTGAAAATCTTTGAAAGTATTTAAATTGATGGATGTTCTAATATAAAAAAAAAGTAGGTATTTTTAAACAAGGTTATTAAAATCGTATCATAGTTTTAACAATACTTACTAAAATATTAGTTAGGATGTTTTATTTGAATCTTAAGATCTTACTAAAAAATCTTAATTATTTTAAGTAGAGTTCTAACAAATACCAAATATGGATTTATATGATAATTTTAAAAAAATTCTTGAAATTCAAACATCATATTAATAGAACAATGTAGGGATGGGATTTGGTACCAAACCGATTGGTACTGAAATCGATTTCGTCCCAAAATCAAAACCGATACTGAACCTTTTGAACAGATACCGGTACTAGTTTTGATTTTTCGGTTTTTCACGTATAGTACCGATTACCAAAACCAGCCAGAAACTCTTCAACCAACAAAGAGTTTCTGTTTGTGTCATACCCCGACTAAGGTGGAAACACGGGATGCAACGATAAGCACACACGTGCATGAGTATTACATAGAGTAACTAAATGATTGACTTAATTTAAGCAAACATAACTTAATATCATAAGTTAAATAAATCTGCATACATAAATAAAAGATACGCTTCCCACGCATGTGAAATCTTAAGGAATAGTGCCCGAGTCTAACACATAAAGCATAAAACATGATAATAAGAAGTATCGAGTCCTAGAATCCGAAGTCTGCTACGAGTCCCATGCTACCATACTAGCCATGATTAGCTTGATTACCTAAAAAGAATACTAAAGCGTCAGCACAATGATTAGTAAGTTCGTAGCTTTGAATAAAAGTTTACTTGAAACCTTGTTTGAATCTCAATAGTCTACTTGGATACTATTTTTGAATCACAACAGCTTGCTTGAATACAGTTTATGCCGTTAAGTATGAAATCGTGAATAACATAGCATAGTGTGGCTATAGACCTACTTAAGATATAAATAACTTGAATACAACAATATGCACCCCTACGGTCGACCTGGCTAGTGTGGTGCACGAAGCAACCATCGAATACCAAAGAATCCTCAAATGAATACCAAAGAATCCGTAATGAATACCAAAGAATCCACAATATAAATAAGTAGTCTAATAGCCATCGAATAACAATGAAAAAAGTTACGGCATATATGAAAACATAGTTTGTATCCTTTCACCCCAAAACAGTAGTAAAAAGGGGTTACGAAACTCACCTATATGCCAACAACAATTAAATCTACACAAAGTATCTGAAAGCAAGTAACCAGTATGCAAACAATCTGTTTCAAATTATCATAAATAAGCATGTATTCATTATAGAAACGCGTTCTCATAACATGCCACCAAGTGTTGACTAAGTTGTCCAAACACGTACAAGTTTGACTTTGACCAAAATTTACGAGTTTGACTAAAGTTGACCAAATTACGAGTTTGACTTTGTGTGAAATAAATGGTTTCCGAGAAGTTGTTTGACCATAATGACTTTTGTGAGGTCTTAACTATGAGGTCTCAAATCCGAGGTTACAAATCTGGAGTCTCAAATGATTTGCGAGGTCTCAAATGAAATAGGTCTTAAATGAATTTGCGAGGTTTCAAATGAAATACGAGGTCTCAAATGAATTTGCGAGATCTTAAAAGAAATACGAGGTCTCAAATGAATTTGTGAGGTCTCAAATGAAATACGAGGTCTCAAATGATTTACAAGGTCTCAAATGAAGTGGGGTCGCAAACAAAGTTGTTCTTCTCCAAAATTTGTTCTAAAAATCCTTAATCGTAACTTTTGATCCGTAAGGTGTTTTTAACACCAGGTAGTACTTTTAGACTCCTTATTAGCATGGAAAAACAATATAAAGGTTGCAAACTCGAATACGGACTAAATCTCGAAAACCCATTTGAACAATGTTTAAAACTACAAAAATTAATGAAAACCTTAGATTTTGTTAACGAAATCGAACCAAACTTTGAGGATAGCTGTAACTAATGATTCTACAATGTTTGGACGTAAAAAATTTAAAACTTGGCGTGTGTAGTGTGTGCATTAAGAGAAAAACCAGAAATGAAGAAAAGAAGGTCATAAAAAGAGTTTTAAATTTTTATACCTTGAATACGTAAAATAAGAGTTTGTAGTGATGTTTAGAAGATAATAATACTGTTTTGAAGCTATAACTAAGTAAAATAAGGTTGGATTTTAGAAAAAAGTTGGTGTTTTTGGGGTAGTATGAGATGTGTGTTTTAAGAGAAAAAAGGGGTTTGAGTGTGTGGTTTTTGGAGAGTAAGTTGATGGAAATGAGGGTTTGAGTGAGGGAATTTATTTATAGGAAGGGAAAGATAGAAGAGACCCATGCTATGCCATCAATATACGATGCCAAACATGATTTACGATGCTAGACATAATTTACGATCTCTGGATATTTACGACCTCGTAAATAACCTGGCTACTTTGAATTCTCAACAATTGACTATCTTTGATCACTTGTTTGAATCCATAGTTTAACTCATAAAATTTGTTAGAATGCATACACATATAGATTGAAATCAAATAAAATGAATTACATACTTATTCGTGCAAACGTTTATTGCTACATATATTTAAGTAAAGAAATGATATGAATTTATATATTTATTAACACTAATTGATCTTACACACTTATCATAAGTGTAGAAATTTTTACACAGTATTAAATAAGGAAGGTGATCCCTACACAAAAATGTATGCATCAATACAACTGTATGATGTATACATTTTTGTGTATAACAAAAATAATTAGTGTAGCGATCATTGTCTATTAAAAAAACGTAGAATAAAAAATTACAAAATCTAAGTTGTAACATAAATATTATATAAGTTGACACGAAATCGATTAAGTAATCAAAATCGGTATCACGTTATAGATATGGTGGGTAAATGGATGAGGTTTTCAGCGTTCAAATTACCTTGAAACGACGAGTATTTTTGACTTAGATGTATGCTGTCTAATCAGGATATCCATGAGCGTTTCTGATCATTTCTCGATGTTAACAATTTGGAGAGAATTTAGCAAAAAAATTTGCAAATAAACTACAAATAGGGTATTATACATCAAGAAAACTAAGTTAAAAGTAATGTACAATTACTCCCTAATATATATATATGATGTAGGACGAAAATAAGACAAACGATTGATTCTGTTGATTCATAAGAATGCCAGGAAATAATCCTTCAAACTATCGTTGATTCAATGAGAATACCGATAATCTGAAAATTTCACACACAAACACACACTAGTGTTATGGAGGAAAATGAATTTTATTAATTCTGAAAACTGATCATTTCCTTGGCTTTACAATCATATATAAAGACATGTAATTTTCGTTTGGGCCTAAAAGAACAAATGGGCCGAAAGATATAACCAAACAAAGTTAAAAAAAACCCCAAAAATACATAAAAAGGCTAAAAAGTGATGATTATTTTAGTGGAGCCCCTTTTTATTTGATTTAGGCCCTCCAAGTAACAAAGGGCTTGCTCACATACACTTGGCCCACATCAATATATATATATACGTACGACCTTATTGTAAAAAACAATACCCCTAAGGGTAGTTCCTATCCCTCGTCGTTAATCTCGTCATCCCTCCCATCGTGAACGACGGCATAGGCAGGGGTAGTTTATCCCCGGTCGTCGTCTTTGGCCGTCCAAATAACGAAAGCAAAAGACGAGCGTATGTGTGTGTATTTAATTATTTTTTTATTGGGGATGAGATGATAAAGAGGGTATGATAGGGAGGGGATAGTTCTTGGGTATGTTTTGAAAAGAGAAAGCTGATGTGACAATCAAAACGAGGGGATGACAAGTTCAGGATAAGAAGAGGTCTAACTAGGTTAATTTAGTGGTAGGTTATCACTTACCACATCATATCATATGATATTTATTTATTTACACCTAAACATTAATCTTTGATTAATTAAGCTTTGTAGGTTGAGTGTGTCTACAATACTAGCTACTTACTTGTTGACCGTGTGCAGGTTCTTCTGCAAATCGTATCCCAATGACCCAAAAAGATCACGAAATATCTGTCCCCCGATTTCATCCTCAATCCTCTTTTTAACCTCTCATCCATTTCTCACACTCACAAACACACACATTCTTTTTTTCTTTTTTCTTTTTCTTTTCACCAAACACACACATTGTCTTCTTCCCTCTTTTGGCATATATTCTCTCAATATATTCTTACTTTTCTTGCTGGGTTTCCTTTGTTTTAATTTCCCATATATACAAACACACATTATTATTTTTTTAATATAAAAATACACACATAGTTAGTGTGTGTGTGTGATAAATATATAAATTTTTCATGGGTTCATCATCAGCAATAGGAATGAGCAGTCAAGTTAATCATGAACAAGATGAAAGGCCACATGTATTGGTTGTGGATGATAGTTTGGTTGATCGTAAAATGATGGAAAAGCTTTTCACCAACTCTGCATGTAAAGGTATTATTAATTTAATTGCTGTCATTTTTTGCAGTTGATTTAATAATACATTTTATAATATATATATATATAACTCAAGTAGACCCACTTTATTCTTTAATTAAGGTTTGGATCAGATCCAAGTTTTAAGGTTAATACTTTTTTGGGATTAATATAATGTTTCTTTCTGCATTATATATGTTATATTATATATAATTTATATATATATTATATATGTTGCATTGGATTTGGTCCAATTCAGTTTCACCACTATATATAAACTATGTTTTTAAGATTTGAAACCTTTTAATAACTCTTTAACGTTTGTTTATTACTCGTATATGTGTAATGTGTGATATATTATAAATTTTTAACAAGTTTTAGAACCATATTGTTTTGTTTGTCTTCATCGTTACATCAAACAATGTCTCTCCTTATATTTCCAAATGGCATCCTCCTGCCTATTTAAAGTTAAAGAATAAGTCGAGGTCGTTATGCCTGAAATTCATATAGTAGTGCTAACATGCGCTTTGATGCGGTTGCGGAGCCACATGGAGGCCAAGGTTCGCCATGACCCACCCAAAACATCTATAAAACTCTATTTCTAATATATTGTAATTTAATTTTAAAAATATTTCTTATATATTGTAATTTAATTTTAAATTTGTTAGTATTTTGTAAACTGTTTACTGCTTTGATGTATTAGTTTTTACAATTCTTTAGTGCATCACAGCTTTAAAAAAGCATATATAAATACTAGTATAATTTTTTATTTTTTTTTCCAGAAAATCTTCCGGACCTATAAGATTTATTACTATATGTATAGCAAATAAGTGAGGGAGAAAAACAGATCTTGCAAATATTGATTAAATGACATTTATAAAAACTATATACATGATTTGCTATCTTTTACATTATAATTTTTTCCAAAAATAATTTCAATTGTATTTCTTTATTCTTATTTTTGATAGTAGTGTCTTATATACACGGAAAAATTAAAGTAATAAAATTTAAATTTAAAGAATTAAAGGTTGTATATTTTTAGGTGCTTAACCCACAGCCTGTAAAGAGGTAGGAAGGATAAACAGATCTTATCCAATCAGGAGTTGAAAACAAGTAAAAGGGTCAAAAAATTCTCTGAGCTTTTTTAAGTCTCACAGCTTTTTTACAGAAGAAAACAACAAATTTTTTTTTATCTTAAAGTAGCAACCAACGTTATTATTATTTATCTACATATAAGTATATTTGACAATTACATTATTTCTTAGAATAGTTGGTTTTATATTCTTGTATACGTAAACAAAATAATATAGTAATCCATCACCCTAGAATAAATACAAAGACAAAATCTTAAGCTTTAAGGTGATTGGTGCTCTTACACGCTATTTACATTATGATGCAACAAAAAAAAATGTAAAATAAAATAAAAATAAATAAATAAATAAAATGGTAACTATCAGTTCGAAAAATTATTATGCATCAAAAATGTAAAAGATGATTATTATGTAAAAAACCCGTACAGACATGTGTCAAAATCAAGATGCATTCAGCCAATTTATGCACAAAAAGACATTTTTTTTATATGAAGAAACATTTCTTTCGAATCTCACAGGATCTACTACATTTACAAAATACGAGTAGTTACAAATATTTTTCTATAAAGCCACATGTAAATGGACCAATTATATTATACTAACATCATTTTCATTTTCCTCTTCCTTGTCACATTATACATTGGTCTTATTAGATTATTTTTTTTTGAAAAAACTTTTCTATCTATGAAAACAAGTCACAAAACTTTTCTATATAACATGTCACATGATATGTGTACACTTAAAATTTACACCAAAAACATGCTTAGAGCAAAGGTATTACACATAGATTTCGCTAGTTGTCTTTTTTAATCATAACATTTTGTCATGTCTTATGTCTCGATGTCCTAGTTAACTTACTTTTAGGCAAGACAGTACGTAGTGTTTCGATTTATCATGTACACCGCTCTTAAAGCATGCTTTTAAGTATACATGATATTCATGGTTTAGAAGGATCATATATAAAAAAAAAAAACAGTAGTGTTTTTAAAAAAGCTGTGAGATTTATAAGGTATGAATGAATGAATATTAAAGGAAAATAGTAGGTAGCTAGTTAGCTGGCATCACCACACGAACTTCATTGTAGCCCCCCCTCTGCCCATAAAACGTTCCCCAAGCATTAACATGTACATCTCATGCCCCCCCTCCCCCTCCCGGATCATTAGCTAGGAGGACAATCCCTGCATTTTTCTCATGTTTTTCACGTTCTTTTCTCTTGTCTTGTCATTTTCACACTTAGCATGATCATATCTTTCTTTTATATTTAATTTTGATACTAAGATATACTTCTAATTAGTAAGTATTATTATGTCGTTACTTATTAAATAGTTAAATAATATATAAAATTATATTTAATAGAGAAAGTTATAGATACCTAGAAGAGTAATTAAAGTACAATCCATTATTATATTATATATATTATTATATAAAACGATTACAAATAAACTAAAATGCGATTACAACGTATTATAAAAAGTTACAACTTAATGTAAAACAAAGCTTTTAAAGTTGATATCTCAACTTAACAATGATAGTTAATAGCCGGGACATAATAATCATTTCCTTCAATATCAAAAAAATGGGTATGGAGTATGGTTTAGTATATTAAAAGTTGTATTATATAACGATTTAGTTAAGTTAGTGTGTTGTATAAAAGTGCTCCATCATTTAGTATAAGGTTTTTGGAGTATATAGTCGGAGATGAATATTTTTGAAGGAAGAACATTCTATAAAGATGCTGTTATTACTGTATATTTGGAGATGGAGAAATGAATATGGTTAGAGATAGCCTTACATAGATGTTGTAGACGGTAAACGAATGAGGTTTTTCTATTAGATTACTCATGGAGGGCAAGTTTTTAACCATAGTGTTTCTAATCATTGTATAAGTAACTGATAGCTCTTTGCATACTGTAAATTTTTATTTCATTTTGACGAATAAAATAACCGGTTCACATGTACAAAGAGAAGACTTCCTAGACAACGTACAATGATAAGAAACAAAAAAAGTCATTTTATAAAATGTGTCGTACTCGGCAGGGAAGTAGAGGGGAAAATTCAAGTAAAATGTTTAACACAACAAATCGATCAATCACTTTTGGTTGAAAATGATATGATGGTTTGGTCTCACCTTTTGTGTGGTATTCTTAGAAAAGATCGGGCTACCATTTCCAAAAAATTGATTGATTTGTTCTGTATCAACACGGCTACAAATTAAACATATTTCTCATAAAGACCCTAATGACAGTCTTAAATGAAAAATGACCTTTAGTGAGCAGGAGTGTAGTGTTGTCTTGTAATGTATACACCAAATACATGATAAGTAGCTTTCTGCATTTGCCATTGTGGTGCCGTCTGGTTGGTGACTCTAGTTTTTAGGTTTTACCTCAGTTCCCACTTAGTATTTCAAGTTTTTGTATTAACCTCTTAGTATGAGACCGTTTCAGGGGTTTCAGTTTTGGATAAGCACTCGAGTTCCCTCTTTCAGGCACCTATACACTAACAATGTTCAGAAGACAAGCATCAATGACATCGCATTTAAATACTTAATTCTTAACATTGGACTTGTCGGTAACAAAACTGAATGATAATTACTTTTCGATTCGAGTTGGGACATGCTCAGATGAGACTACTTTCATTGGGGTATAGGGTTTAAACTACAACCAGAGACATCACATATTAGCCCATTCATATTTCATAGTCATCCTTCTAACCGCATCCTATCACACAAAAAGTTGTAAGAACTAAATGTATCTTAGCATTGAGACACATGTAATTCTAAGGATAGGGTCCATTCAGACTTTGGCCATCAATAAACAATATGGTAAAATGATCACACAAAAACATCCTTGGTGGTGGATATTGTAATACTATCATCCCGTTTATAGGTATTTGTGTTTAAATTGCCACCTCTTATCAATAGTAACCAAGGGAAACCCACTTAAACAAGCTCTGCTAGGTAACAAAATACTTATATAGCCATTTTGTGTTTGTGGTAGTGACAACAGCAGAAAGCGGGCAGAAGGCATTGGAGTTTTTAGGTCAAGGAGAAGACAGACACGCCAATATCAACCACCAAGTAAGTTTTTGTATAATCTCTCTACGGTTCTAACACACGTACATAACTTTAATTTAAAGTGACAATTTGTTAACAAAAAATGTCTTTTGGTGAATAAACACTAAGCAGGGCCCAAAGATACATTTAGTTGTTACAGATTACTGTATGCCAGGAATGACAGGATATGATCTCCTCAAAAAGGTTAAGGTAATGTTTGTCTCTGTTTTCTTTGAAAGAATCACACCCAACAGCATCCTATATTAAGTAGTTTTCTGGTTGTCTCAGACAAAACCTTTTGTAACAGGAATCATCTGGTATGAAAGAGATCCCAGTCATTGTAGTCTCGTCTGAGAATGTCCCTACCCGAATTGAAAAGTAATCATTTATTTAATTTTTATTACAGACAAATCCAGTGTTAACAATTAAGAAAATAATTTATGATGTCAGTGACAATTCTTTTCTGAATAATGTTTGCGCATAGGTGTCTGAAAGAGGGTGCTGAAGAGTTCATTCTAAAACCTCTCAAACCGTCTGATGTTAAGAAGCTAAGATGCCATATGCAGTTCACACAACCAATAAGGGGAAGGATTTGCATAGGAAGATAAACAATCAAAAGGGGTTCAGATAGCAATCGATGGAACAAATTCAACTAGACTTCAATATCACAATCATTTAGCTAAAGGGTTAATTGAATATGAGAAAGTCAGAAAACTATATGTAGCTAATGGCGAAATTTCTCATTGGAACATTCTCAGGCATGCTTTTGTGTATCTATGGACACTAATAGCTAAAAGTTTATGTTCATGTTAATTCTGTTGCATTAGTATAACTTGTCAAGGTGGGCATTAGAAATGTTCTAGAAATATGAATAAGAACATTTGGGACTAGCTCTATTGCACTTTATGAATTCTATTAGTCTACTTAAAGAGAACTTAATGTATCTTATCAGTAGCATGAGAAGTACCATACCTACTTCGAAGTATGGCGTATGGATGATTTCTTCAATTTCTGTACTCAAAGAAGTTGAAGAACAAATCTCCCACGCATCATCACTTTACAAGACCTATCCACATTGTTGTGTGGTCCTTCATGTTTTAGATCTTTTTCATGTTCAGAATACTCTATTACTGTATTATCAGGAGAGGAGATGAAAAGTTATGTAACCATAAACAATTAGAGTCAGATCTAGAGGTGGCAAATTTTGGCCTTTTACTTCGAAATGGGTTGATATGTTTATGTTTGACCCCTAACGGGTCAAAAGAAGAAAATTGAAAAACCTAGTAAAAAATGGGTTGGACACATTGAGAGTGGCCCGAGCTGTATTTAAATGCTTAGTCATCACCCCTTAAATCACTTTACACATTAGAATGTTTTGAAAAGTCACCTTAGTAAAAAAAAAATGAAAATTATCTTAAAAATATGGGGTTTTATTTTATCATACTGACCCAATAAAATAATTTACCTGTTCTAACTGAAACCCTTATCATCCAAACCCATTTGACCCGACCATTTTGCCACCTCTGGTCAGAACATAACACAATACCAATGGGAATATAATGGATGTAGATGTCTACCTGCATGCTCATTTTGGCTCATGAGAGAAGTTTGTGTACCATTTGAATGTCTGGATTACCATATACAACCATTTTAGGAAAAATGTTAACCATTTTTCATCCGCTGACCAACGCTATTAAAAAGGATAAAATTTAAAGATATAAAAAGCATAAAAAATTACGACTTACTCTTTATATCCATCATATTCTTCCAGTGTCTGGGGCATCTCCACAGATGACGATCCCCCATCTGAACGTAAAGGAGAGAGCACCACATTTGGACGGGGATTCAGTTCTGGAGTTTTAACTTTTGATTCCTCAAACTGACTCTGGTTATCTTCCGAGTCTAAGGCATCCATTGGTGTTTCTTTTGTTGAGGATGAGTAATTGCTCTGATCAAGTGTGCTGCTGATAGCTGGTAGGGTAACTGATCTATTTTCTCCCGTGCTAACACTCTCCTGAAATTGCATCGTATGGGAATCTTTCTCTTCCTTAAAAAGACCATTAAATGACTCCTGATGTCCACATTCTACTTTATTGCTTTTGCTAGTATGGGAGGAGTGACTTGGACTAAATTGTTTGCAGAATCCATCTTTGTCCGAGAAAAGATTGCCACTGATGGCATCTTGTTCAGACCCTGAAGCTGATGATTTCTTATTACCATAAAACTTCGGATTGAAAGCTTGATCAAATGTCTCATCTGCCCACTGTTTGCAACCAAACGGGGGAGACTTTTGGGTCTCGGATGCATTCAGGGGACCGTAACCTGGTTTTACATTCTCAATATTGCACTGTTCTCCAAATAGCCAATCATCTCCCGGAGTTGAAAACTCTGACATCCTGTTACATGCTCGTGAGCAAATAGCACTCTCCTGTTGCCAAAATTCCTCGGTATATGCATTCTTTTTTGTACTGAACTTATTTACTACCGGTCTTCTGAAATCCGCTTCAGGTCCTCTTGTTTTCTGTCTGGTAGAGTTAAATGACGGATTTATGATTCCTTCACGCCATACTACATTTAAAAAGATGATATTAATTTGACATCTTAAAGTTCTAACATAAGCAGCTAATTGTTATGGAGTTGTGTCAAATAGTCACCTGCAGGGGACAAGCATGAATCTTCGCTGTACAAAAGTTGGTCCAAATAATACAGGGACCATGATGACATGAAAAACGTGTCATATATCACTCAAATAAAGTAAGATGAAAAGCACGTGAATTAGATCATATATCGAATACTAACCTTAAAAAGCTCAGGGATTCTCTTGCATCTTCTTTTTCAAAGGAAGGCCAAGCTGAACAATGAGTCATTTCACTAAACTCACAGTTGTCATCGCTACTTGGATAACTGCCATTACCGACGTTTCTTAAAAAAATTTACAAGCATATCAGATATGAATTATGACCTCAAAAGAGTTGACATACCGTTTCATGTCGGACGCCATGAAATCATAGACATGCTCCATTTGGCGCTTATATGGAGAATATAGCGCTGAATATCATAAAGATAGTAAATTACGCAGCACAAAAATAATAGAATACTAACATTTTTAACGAGGACTTTACTTAATGACTAACTGAACATGCCATGAATTTAGGTATGCTGATTGATAGAAGCAATAGATGCAACATTAATAATCCTAGAGTACATCATAAATATCTATTGCTAATTATCACTCAAGTGTAACAGATAGATCTATTAGCGATAACATAACTAGATTCATCTCTGAAAACACAGGTACTGTGCATCTTGCTTTCTTAATTATTAAAAATTAGCCTACCTCCCTTAAGGATATATCCGTAATTACATACCTCTATATTATTATTACCACTATTATCCTTTTTGTTATTTTACCTTCTCTAATATCTTCATCTTATCCATGTCCTTTTGAAGGAGATGAACACAGGGACAACAACAATTTCCATTGAAAAATAGTTATAATAACAATAATATATTTTTAAAAAATTTTGAGGATGGAATTTGTTACAAAAGAAGAAATATTACTGATATCTCATTCACTTAACGGGCATCGTTTGTGTTTGCAAGATAGATCTTGTAGTTTACCCCTAATGTTATAGCTTCAACGCGTATGGGTTCATGCAGTTTTCAGATAAAAGGAGTGAACATTAAGAGAAAAAAAGTAACACCTGAAACATTGAGGGAGCTTGCTGCTTTTTCACTAGGTCTGCATATATAACTTGTCAGTTAAGAATTTGTTATGATAGATGAAAATGTAGATACATAAAAAGCAGTCGATGAAGATAAACCTCCTATTTTGCATATGAAGACCTTCAAAAGAGAAGTCTGGGTTATCATAGTTCCTTCTTCTCGTAGGATTCAAAATACCGGAATCCAAATCACATGACCAATTCCTTCGAGACAAGCCACAATTATCGTCATCTAAGAAGCTAGACTCTTCTGGAAAAGCAGAGAATTGAAAAATGGATCATGCATTGTTGCATATGGAAAACATGTTACCTATAATTTCTAATGCCAAAAGTAGCAGAGAAAAGCGAAGAAGTATTACCATGCCATTTTAATCCATCAAACTCCATCCTGCTATCATAAAGTTTATCATTGCTTAAAAAATCTTTTACACTCTGCAGCAAGCTTTCTTTGCCAACCATTGTTTTCTGCTTCGAATTACGGCATAGTTCTTCTAGATAAGGAGGGAGCTCTAAAGAACTACCATCAACACCAAAAGCCATATGATCCTGCATTGACAACAGAGCATACACTAAGCCCACTGCATGGACGTGTAAAATAAGGTATTAGAGAAAAACAGTAAAAATCAAGTCAATGTGATGCTCAACTGGGAGACTCTAAGACCAATAAGATGGTTATTTTATCAAGTTCACTGATTAAAGAAGAAACTCTTAAGAAACATTGTTAAAAGTAATCAACCACTAAGACCTGTGTGCAAGGAAAAGGATAGCTTTAGATAAATAACAGAGGAGGTTTTCCCTGTTCAAGTTACCAAGGGAGGGCGAGTCTTTGACTCAAATATACGCGGCCACCGTGGTATCCCCGTGACCGTTTCTGAACCTTTTCCCCATGATAGTACTAGAGAATATTGAATCTAATGAGGGCCGGTAACAATAACATTATAAATTTGTATATATATGTAGTTCTTGAAAACAGAAACGTTTTTCTGTGTTTTTGAGATCTCTCTCAGCCAACACAGCTACAGGAGAGGATGAATCAGAATCTCTAGCTACGTTTATAAATTCTATACCTGATTTCTTGCACAATTAAACAGGTTTTCCAGTCCTGCTGGTAAGAAGGCGAGGAGATACTACTTAAGTATAAATCAAGGGAACAAAATTAGAGTGACGCTGGGTTACAAAATTCAGAATACAAAGTGCCAACAAGTTATCAGCAATCAGGATATGGGGCTAACTTTAGGGCTATGGCAAACCTCTAGAATGCATATATAAAGTCATATGCCGAGTACAATGTGGGAAGCAGCCAACAAAAAGAACCTCTCACCAATTCAGAAAATTGGTCATCCAGGCTGCAATCAATGTTCTTCGAGGAATGGAATCCTTTGGAAATTTTGGGTGGTGCAGTGCATTTATAGGAAAAGTTTCTGTGACAACAAATGTGAAGTGCTGAATAGACATTCATAAATATTTATATTTATAACAAGATAATTAGAAGAAATTATCCACAATATAACAGAATAAATATGATTACAATAGAAACGAAGAAAAATCATATCAACATGTTTACATAACACAAACAGAAGACAAAGGGACTAAGGATAAGGAATTCCAATGGTAGCTATAAGAGCTGAAGAATGCTAGATTTGAGTCATCACAGTAGTAAGACATGCATATTTAAAAAGAAAAACTCTCCATTTAGACACCAATAATCAATTTACTGAAGTTCTCCAATAGCTAAATTGGAAAGTTTGAAGCGCTGTGTCATATACTCATATTGACTATCTGATCAGGAGCAAGCAACTACAATGAGAAATCTAAAACTTTCCTGGGCACCAGAAGCAGAAATATATGAAATGCGTGTTTATTTGTCAGTTGTTTTTATTTTTACTTTAGTACTGCAAATTATTGACAAATACAATTTTAAGCCCAATAGGTACCTTGTGGGATGTTGTGGTGAATGTACAGGAGTTTCCGTTCCCACTTTTCCTAGACCTGATTGGAAATGGCATACTTCAGATGCATATATGAGGGTCAAAAAAATTGCAAACTTCACAAAACCATAGCAATTTAGTAGAATTCATAAGAGGATATTAGTACATTTGGAAATTATACTTTATAAGCAATATAAAGGTGAATCTATCATAAATCTTTAGAGCCATCATCCATTATGTACCTTCAACTGAAAATGACACATGATTCTCATGCACAAAATTTCCTCTTGAACTGCTATTTGGTCCATCATCACCAAGCATATCAACGACAGACATCTCTGGGAGAAAAGCAAGGAAATGCCAAACTCAATTTATTAGATGCGACTAGGAGCTGTTGATAAAGTAAGGTTCCAAACATAATAGCTGCTTTAACCACTGTGCTTTCGGAAAGATAAAACAATCAATCCATGTATCCTATTGTACGTAGTTATAACAAGCACTTAAATAACTGTATCTATTAAGAGTGGGCCTAAGACATTCATGGCAAATGATTTCAAAAAATAAAGAAAACTTAATAAAAAGACAGATGCTTTCTTCAGTATCATCTACTCACTGTAATCAGTAGTCGTCTTCATTGGATATTTGTCATAGTTCCGTTTTGAAGCATCAGGATGACTATTAGAAGAGAAATCAAATAAAAACCTTAGAGGCATGAAGACACCAGATCCAGACAAAAAGGAAAAAAAAAAAAAACCTTTTATGGAAACGTGAGCAGTAAACTACACATATATATATATATGAACATGTGATAGCATACTGCAAACCATGTATGTGTTCAGTCCCACATGAACTCATGTGTACAATTTAGTAATTTATCCTAAATATAGTCTTTGATAATTGAACATGGGTTTATAAATAGGAGTGGTCAAACTGATCTACTAAACATGCATGCGAAGATCCACTTACTCCTGGGGAGATACTGTCTCTTCCAGGTGATTGGATGCAATTCCTGAGACAGCTCAATCAATCAAGGATTCAACAATAAAAGAACCTGAAATTTTTTTCTAAAAAAATATTGAAGAGTGAGAATCTGGAATAGTTCAGAGATACATGCCTGTTTCCTTTATTTCAACATTTTCAGAAGGACAGACATTTTTTATTTCTATTTGAATCGCATTTGGACAGTGCGTAGTTTGGTAGTTTGGTGTTGTATGTTTGCCGTTTGGGCTTCCCCTTCCTTCTACAGTTATAAGGCCATAAACAGTATCAAATAACTGAATAAGACATAATTGCAGCAGAAATTGTATGCACTAGAAAACCTTAAAATAAAAAAAAAAGAGCCAAATAGTGTTATATTGATTGCTTTTTTTGTTGATGAACTTTGCATAGATTTAGTACCACCACAGACCTATCAGCATCTTAACCTACATCTGTAGCCAGTTCAAAGGCACTGATCTCTTCACTATTCTTTATGGTAAACACTACCCAAATATCTAGTAAAGTTTCATGAAGAGTTACCACAATTTGCTTGAACATATAAGATACACCACTTCCATGACTTTACACAATTTCTACAATAGGCATATAAACAAAGACATGAAATTGTCCTATAATTATCACAAAGTTGCAAGGCTGGATAGAAAATAACACTGAAACAGGAGAAAACTGCAAAATGTACTGCATACAAAAAAGAGAACACAAAGTAACAGGAAAGCCACAAACGTTAAAAAAAAATACCTTCTGGGAGTCTCGAAGTGCAATCCTGACCATGTTTTGATAAGTTTAGCAGACTGAGAATATCAAGCGATCTATTCTTTTCATGACATTGTGTGCTCGGAACCTTATTATAAGCATAGCTCTCGATCACACTTGAACTGTGGTCTTGCTCTTGCTGTTTCCGTTTTCGTTGTTCAAAATATTGTTTTTGTCTGGCAGATCAAAGGTAAGAACCAACTAATGTCAAAGAAAGATTACCTGATAAAAGCTTCTCCACCAACTTTCTTTAAGGACATCCATCATGTTATAGACAAATGAAAGACATGTTAATACCTCTTTTGGGTTGATTTTCTTGTCTGAAAATTTCCACATTTAAGCACAGCCAGAACATTCCAGGACACAAGAAAAAGATTTTTCAGTTGCGAACCACATAAATGAATCAGGAATTTATCAATAACATTACGGTATCGGAAGAATACTACATCAACTAAACGATACTAAACAGCATTTCTATCAAAACTTTGACATGGGCTAATAACGACTATCAGTACATAGAAGGATTAAAGCTCACTCTTTATCATTCTAATATATTTTCGGCTACGGTATATACCACACGCACACACATATAGTGATATAGATCCTTATTTACATCGTTTCTGATTAACCTTTTCAGAAGACATGGCTTCTGTTACTGGCCTTGTTTACGTAAACTTGACTGTTTCCAAACTTCTTTTAATGCCTTAATCTCTACTATCTCCCAAGTTAAAATGGTCCATTGTCACCTTCAATGTCTACCATTTTTCAGTGCATATTTGGGATACATCACCTAAAATTCTATAAACATGCTAACCTGGGAAAATTCTAGCAATCAAGCATACAATAGACAAAGCTGAGATATGTGTAATATCAAGATAACACCACAAAATAATCCAAGAAAACATAAAAGGATAGATAAAAGTTAAACATAAAATATCAAGAAAGAGAACTGATCCTCAATGTACCATGAGATATAATTACTGACACAAAACGAATAAATCTCAAAACTACAAAAAAATATCAATTTGTTTGCTGACACTTACAGTTGTGACTTTCCGCCTTGATCCTCCCATCCATTGCAACATTGTGAAAACCGCAGTATAGCTCTACAACCTATATAATACAACTGAAACAACACAAAATGATGAGTAAATAACACCATAAGAATACTAACATATATGAACACCTAAGAATCAAGTTAGCCATTTTCATACGAGCAAAATCACTCTAACGTAGTAAAATGTGGTTGTTGCCAGAGGTTCCGAAGTTCATTATCTTACTCCGTTCCCATAAAACAAGACTAGATCTTTCTATAACTAGAATCAAATACAACTAAAGCTTCTTGCAGCTAAAAATGAATTAACTTAACCAATTCATATGTGAGAAATAGCTCTACAGCCATAAAAATAAGCACAAATGATTCTAAAGCTAAAATCTACGTACAACTAAAACCTTCATCATGAGACCTAAAAAACCTAGCTGCTAAAAAAGCCTCGAATCCTAAATATAAAAAATCAACTACTTCAACGATTTCTCAATTATCCTAACAATCTCAAGTTCCGGATATCGTTTAACAGGCCAACAAATATCATTCATTGACAGTTATCAAAATAGGCGTAATCAGAACGATTAATAAATCTAACAATATGATTAAAAAAATATACTCTAAAAAAAAACTGTACATGGCAAATGCATACAAAATATGTAAATAATAATTGGAAATAATATATTGAAAAATAATGAATAAACTTAAAATATTGAATTCGATAAGAACGGACAGTTGAGAAGCGAAATGTGCGTCTGATGAAGCAGAGAGCGAGCTATTGCACGGAATTAAAATGTTAATTTGATGAAATTGATGACGGAAATAGAGATAGATATGGGAGGATATAGGAATTATATACCTATATAGATATAGATATAAAGATAGTGACGGATTGTTTGATTGATCCGGTTAGGGTTTGAAACTTCGAGAAAGCGGTTATGGAAGGTTTTTGGTGCCAAATTTTGAATCCTGCAGAATATAAAATGCGAATTTATTGTGCACAGGGAGTATTTTTGGGTTTTGCTAATTGTAAAGGGTATTTAATGGACCTCGAAAATTGTAAAAGCATCTCAAAAAATAAAAACGCGGCATGTAAACCGATCACAGAATATTTAGTAACCCGACCAAGACTTTTAACTTAGCAGCGACGTCGCTGCTAAAAGTATTGTTTCTCTCTCTTATTAATTGTGTTTGTCTTATTATTATTACTATTATTATTATTATTGTTGTTGTTATTTATTATTATTGTTGTTATTATTATTATTATTAATCTTATAAAAATGATTAAAAAAAAAGTTTTAGAAAATTATTATTATTATTATTATTATTGTTATTATTGTAATTTTGTATAAATGATTAAAAAAAAAAGTTTTAGAAAATTATATAAATTTTTACAATTGATAAATCTTATATATTAAAATATATTTTAATAAACTTAATTTTTTTTTTTACTAAACATATATATATATACACACTAATAATAATAATAATAATAATAATAATATTAATAATAATAAATATTAATAACATTAATAATAATAATAATAGGACAAAAACAATTAACAGGAGAGAGAAATAACACTTTTAGCAGCGACGTCGCTGTTAAAGGTATACACTTTTAGCAGCGACGTCGCTGCTAAAGGTAAGGTACGAATCTGACGCATGTCATTAATATACGTGACTTTTGTACGTGTATCCATAACATACATTTAGCAGCGACGTTGCTGCTAAAGGTCTGGTCGGGTTACTAATCACCCTGGTCGGTTTACCAGGGGCCAATAAAAAAAGTAACAAGATTTTTCTTGAAAAATGTAATTTTCAATTCCCGAGAAGAATCTTATTACTATTTTCAATTTTCGAAGTGCATTAAATGTCCCATTACATGTGCCCTTAGACTATCAGGAGTGAGGGCTCCTGATGGAAGCTCTCATGGGGGCATCTCCTGACATGTGGAGTTTAATCGGTAGAGGGGATGCCCCCTCCTTTTTCCTGGAGTGGAGGCTCCTGAAAGAAGCTTGACTTTTTCTTTTTTTACTAAATAATACATAATTTCATTAAACATAACTAAATAAAAGTCATTACATAATACTAAAAAAAAAAACCCAAACTAAGCATCTTCGTCACTAACATATTCCTCGAGGTCTGCGAGCTGGTCGTCATCGCGCTCAAAGTCATGTGTCAACCAAATCCGTTGTGAGCATGTTGTGTGTTTCCCAGCTTTTGACCCCATGAAGATTTTGAAGTCGTTGTTCCATTGGAGTTTGTTGATCCCAATAAGTCAGTTGTAAAGTAGGGTCTTCCGGGTTGTAGTCTTGACAAAAAGTCTTGTCTTTGTTCTCCAAAATCATGTTATGCAAAATAATACAAGCATATAACACGTCTTGCATTCTCTCTTTGTCCCAATATCGTCCCAGATAATTAATAACTTTCCATCGCTTTTTTAGAACACCGAATGCCCTCTCGATACCCTTTCGTGCCGACTCTTGCTTTTTCTTAAAATGCTTTCTCTTATCATCAACCGGATCAGTAAAAGTCTTCACGAATGTTGCATACTCGGGATAGATGTCGTCGCCCAAATAGTAGCTCCTTTCATAAAAGTTTCCGTTTGCATAAAACGAAGCTACAAGTTAAAAATAAACATATGAATAAAATATAAACATATAAGTCAAAATATATACCTGTGGACGTCAAACCCGATATAATTTCTTCAAGAACATGCTATGATTCGAAACACGTTAATGTCATTATGTGCCCCCTGTTGTCCAAAATACGCATTCCAAATCCATAAATCATACGACGCAACCGTCTGAAGTATCAAAGACGGTTTACCTGCATCACCGCGTGTGTGAGTACCTCGCCACGTCGTAGGACACATCTCCCACGGCCAATGCATGCAATCGATACTGCCAATCTTACCGGGAAAACCATGAACTTGTTCATGGATGTCGTATATACGTTAGAGATCACTCCAAGTTGGTCTTCGTAGGTTGGTAGGTCCATTAAATTCAAGTATACCTAAAAAATATATATAAATGTAACTACTAAATAATATTAACTACACTAACAATTAACAATATATTCTAAAAATGTCTAAACTAAAAATACATAAACTACACTAGCAATTAACATATATCTAAACTAAAAAATATATAAACTAAACTAACAATATATTCAAAATATTATATATCTAAACTAAAAATATATAAACTAAACTAACAATATATTCTAAATTGCCATAAATTAATTTTTAGAAAAGTGCCTCTACAAAAATGGGCGCATGCCTCTCGTGCAGTCCTCTCCGCCATTTGTAAGAACTCGTCAAGCAAGTCACTCGCCACGTCGTATGCTAGTTGTCGAATTGCGGCCGTACACTTTTGAAGCGCAGTGAAACCTAACTATCCGGCGGCGGCGTATCTTTGTTGAAAATATGGATACCCCCTCTCTAAGTTGGCGGTTATCCTCAAAAACAAACCCTTCTGCATACGAAAGCGTCGCCTAAATTGTCTCAGGTTGTAAGTCGATTCGTCCGTAAAGTAGTCACGCATCAATCGCTCTTGCGCCTCTACACGACGACATACAAGTACTACCCTTTTTCTAAATCGCGGTCTGTCATCCTCTTCCTCCTCCTCTTCCTCGGCTCGCGTCACTAGATTAATGGTAAAAACAACCGCACTCTCGACGACGTCATCATAATCGTCTGATCCCATATAATCGAAAGAGGACGATGATAACGAAGAATTGGTGGGATCCATATTACTATATTAGTATGTGTGTTTTGTATGCGGTTGTATAAAATATATAATGGTTTGTATACAGTGAAGAAGGAATTTTTTTTCTTTTTTGGTAAAAAAAAAAGCCGTTGGCTCAATTTTTAAAACAAAAAGAGGGCGTCGAGAAAGAGCCGGAGACCCGGTCAAACTAGCTTGCAACGCCTCACGGGGTGGTGTGCCCCGCGTTTTGAGGCGTTTTCAAGGCGTCCCGTCGGGCAATAACGCCCCATTCCGTGTAGTCTTAGGGCACATTTTAGCAAAACCCTATGATTTTTTTGAAATGTGTGAATTACTTGCGAATATCGGGATGGTGATATCCGTACCATTCTTATTGATATATCTGTTGGGTTTTATAATCAATTTGTCACACAAATATACACGAGTACGCAGCGGAAATAATTATGCAATATATATATTAACAAAGTTACTGAATGTGTACCTTTTAGCTAAGCTCCAATAAAACTATATAAAACTATAGTTTAGGGTTTAAAGTAAAACCCCTCTA
>JAOXNX010000032.1:16148706-16166253 GCA_028566075.1 Solidago caesia
AATGAGAATGGGACAAAAAATTTGGTCAGACCATTATTATGTTTGCAGCAGAAAGTGGGGAACCCACTAAAAAAAGCAAGCGTTCAATATGGAACGGGTATAAAATTTTTTGATGGAGAACACCTTCCGGATCACTATAGCAAGCGTGCTAAGGGCGTTCTTTTTGCTTTTTGAGCGTGCCAAGAGAAGAGCACGCCTTGCTCCTCATGGTCTTAGCCATCTCTCACACTTTGATATGAGATTTGCTTCTTTTTATTTTTTTCTCCTTATTTTGATGCGATCAAACCTTATTTCTTATATTTTGTTTAAGGGCTAATCATCCCTGTTGACTGCAGGGATATTAGCTGCAGCCACATGAAAATCAAGAGGGGTTGTGTACGTTTAATCATTTATAAACAAATTTGATTTTCCCTTTGTTTAAACTAGAAATATGGTATAACCAGTATTGCGCAATACCAAAATACACATTATTAGAAGAGAAATAAAAGGGTATTCTTTGGAGAGAAAGATAAACTTTATTCTTAATACATAAGACCTAATTGGATTAGGGAAATTTGAATAAGTAGTATCATTTTGCGGTGTTAATTCAAAAGGGATATGCATAGTGACGTTATTTGAGTTTTTAACATCGAAAATTTTTAAATCCACCTTTACCCTCATGAACTCAACTATTCATGTCAGTTTCCTTCTCTCTCATATGATTTCAATCAACTGTATGTCATTCTCGAATTTCAATGTGCCCTTACGAACTAGATTTGTATATGAACCCTAAGCGAATACTTGGCGAGTTAATTATGATTAAATGTATATCATATCATATATTGACTATTAGTCATTCCAGTTTCCCATGATTACTATGTGTTACTTCCTATAAGAGACAACAACTTACTGCGATATATATATATATGGAAAGGTTATATTAGGAACCCTTAAAAGGTTAGGAACCTTCAGGAACCCTTTTTTTTTAACTAAATTTCATACATATGCTCACTTGCATACATATGCTCGACGTGCATACATATGCTCATATGCTTGAGCATATGTATGAAATTTAGTTAAAAAAAGGGTTCTTAAAGGTTCCTAACCTTTTAGGGGTTCCTAAAATAACTTTTCACTATATATATATATATATATATATATCCATGGAAGATGAAATAAGGTGGGGCATGAGTTGCATAATTATTTTGAAACTATACTAATTTGGTAATCTTGTTTGGTATATGCCTCAAACTTCAACATGCTTTTGATTTTTTTTATGTATCTACCAATATATTAAAACAGGATTAAGTATTCTTTAATTGACACGTAATGATTTATTTAAGCGATATGTGACGATTTATTTAAGCACACGAGTCTTTTTAGTTTATATTTAAAAATCATATTTTTTAAATATCATAAATAATTAAAGCTTTTAATTAATTAATATATAGGTATAAATACTTAATATAACTAAAACTCTTATATTAAAAATTCTATTATATTCATTGTTATCATAATTATCTATTTCTATCACTAATCCTATTTTGGTGGTTATTTATATTTTATAAAATATTGTTATTTATAATATATATAACATATACTAAAAAAATTATAATATATATACACTAGTCTTAATACCCGTATGATGTACGGTTTGAATTATAAATTATAAATTATATAGCGTACGCATTAATTTTCTTATGAATAGAAATTACATCCGAACAAAATTAAAATTTATAATTTTTTTATATGTAATTTAAATAAACCTAATAAACATACATTTATAAAAATTAAAAAAATTGATTGTTATTATATAAATAATATATTATTATGCAATTAAGTTGAATTATATATATATTGTTGACATAGCTAAGAGAAAAAAAAAATATGGATTGTATTTGATCTAGACCATTGAAATTCAATACAAATAAATTTATTTTTTCTCTTAGTTATGTCAACAATATATGTATAATTTGTTATGTTTGTTTGGATGATGTGATCATGTAGACTCTTTTCATTGCTACTTGAATTGTTGGACTGTTTATGTGTTTAACCGAAGATTCGTTATTATCTAGTTTTTCTTATTATATTTAATTCTATATCAATTGTCTGTTGGTTTATTTTTGATTGGTTGGTCTATGATCGGTCACTAGGATTTAACAGATCTTTGATGAAAAACAATTTTTTTTTTGTCTAAGATTAATTGTAAAAGGTTACTCTACTCTAATGAGCGAGTACGAAATTAATATAATTAAAAGAGGTTTGATTTTTGACACTTAACAATGTTTTAGGGACTTGGTGAATGAAGACCGAATCCTTGATCCTAGAATATTTAAATCATATAAACAAGCTTGCACTTAATCTTAATGGGTGAATGTAACTAGAATCCTTATTAACGGGTAAGGTGAATGTAACTACAATCCTTACCACTTTGGTCGGGTGACTTAGCAGGAATCCTTGGCTGTGAAAAAGTCGTCCAACAATCATACAAATTAAATAGCCACTTTTATGTCTACATGTGATCAGATTCCAAGCAAGTATCTTTTATTATTATTGTTTTTCAACTTCTAATTTATTTCGATTTTTCACCGCCTGCGGACAAACATTGCCCCGGTAATACCGGATTCCATCAAACCTCTCACAAACCGGCGGTTGAGGATATTTTATTTTCTGTTTTTAGTTTAATTAAATCGTGACAACCCCAACTGTTTTAGAATTAAATCGTGAACGATCCTGGTCTTACCTATCTACTATATAAATGATCAGGTCCATTGCCTTTAAGTGAGTTTTATCATAGAGAAAGTATTTCTTTGTACAACATTTTATAAATTTTAAAACTTAAATAAAACCCACATCAGCGTGCCTATATGTGTTGGCTGTGTTATGAAATTAACGATGCGCGCACATAGGTTTGAAAAACGATGAAACCATTGGGAGCCTCTAAAAACTTATACTTTATTTATGTTACTTTTCAATTTATCAAAAAGAGCTTTGATTTCATATATATAATGTTAAATAATAAAAAAAAAAAAAAGGGTAATTGGATGGGGACCCCCTGATCCCATGTACCATATAGGTACCTACTACTCCCCCAACTGAGCTAGTATCCAAGTGAGTCTCAACCACTTAATAATCCACTGATTATCTCAAGTTTGCCTTTGGCAAGACTCGAACCTAGGTTCCTCCTGGGAAGTGGCGGTTGGTGGCCATTGGGCTATTACCCAATGGTTATATAATGTTAAATAAAAAAACTTATTAATGATAAACAAACTTATTAACGATAAATAATAAAAACTTCATATACTTAATGTTGACTTATGTTAGCTAGTGTTTTTTTTTTTTTAATGGCCAACAAATTTTATTACTAAACTAGCAAGATGCTAGATAAAAATGTACATCAAGTTTTATAATACACAAATACTAGAGCAACCCAACACTACAATCCTAAACCAACTAATTCAAAATTTTTCCAACTTTCCCGTGAGAGTTGAATCCACTCCTATTCTTGACCTATAAAAAACTTTAAACTTTTATTTCATCACAGAGGTTACCAATTGAGAATCTCTTGTGATTAAAAACACACTCATTCCTGGCCTTCCACACCACCCAAACTGTTGAGCAAAAAACTGCATGGACTATCCTTTTCTACTTACTTGACCGGTAGAGAAAACTCGTGGTTTTGAACAAATCTTTAATATAAAAAAGTATGAATCCAGGTATTTTGCACCAACCATAGACAAAACTCCATACCTCATGAGCAACCTGACATGAAACAAAGAGATGCTCTTATGTCTCTTCTTGCTGCGCACACATTGGACATATTAAAAGATCCCACTGCACATTTCTCCGGGCTAACGATGTGAGTATAGGCAACCTTTCCATATCCGCTCTCCAAGCTAAAAGTAACACCTTTTTAGGAACTCATTTATTTAAGAAGAAAGAGTGGTCCGATATGTTATGTATCTCTGATTTGATCTTTTTGTAACACTTTTTATCGAGAATAGATTGTTACGATCCAACTCCCACGACCACCTATCTGCATTATCTTTCAACGAGACCCCATTAAGCAGCAGGATCAGAGCTGCGGATTCTGACAATTCAAGCTGCCCAGTTGGTAAGCGCTTCCAACAGAAGTGATAAGATGTCCCCAATGGACCAGATTTTACCCGGTCTGCAACTATATTAACCCATCAAGCTTAAAAAGAGATGGAAACAGCGTCATTAGCTTAAAAAGAGATTCTAAACTTTACATATATTAACCCATGGAGCTGGTGCGTATGTTCGCTAATGATATGGTCGATGAGGACTTCTTGCCACCAAGTCCTTTCAACTAATTATTAGTCCAATTGTTGGACTAGCATATTCAATTATGTTTTAATTATATTTAACAGATATAAAAATAATAAATAATAAATAATAATGAAGCAATCTTAAATTCTTCTGTCATGAATATATTTTATTGCAGACGGGGTGCTACTAGATTATTTATTATATTTCTTTTACTACAACTCTCCTTTATAGTCGTATAAAACAAAAACTTTGTATATGCAAAGCAATATGGTGTTCTATTATTATATCATTTATTAACAGAAAAGGACGTAAACAATAAATTATATGTTCAAGAGCATATTGTACAATCATTAAAGCAGTGATTTCATAACAATCCCTAATTTGAATATATAAATAATGGGGAAATCAAGTATGCATCGGACTGCATACTTGATATATACAGCCATACACACATACTTGATACATAATGATGAATGACAAAAATACCCCCTGAATTTCACCATAAAAACCTCAAAACTGTATGCAGTCCGCTGCATACAGTCTATCCCCATAAATAATTTACCAAACTCAAAACAAAAATGACGTTAGAAGAATTGGTTTGGTCGCACATTTTTGGGCTTCTTGATGGACTTTAAGGTCAGGGGATCGATCCCTCCCCTACCCCTTTTCATTATATTAATTCATGTATCAGTTACAATAACAACATATCTTGGATGAAGTAGTTGTGGTAATTACCTTAAATAAATATATGTTACATAAACAAATTTTGAGCAAACATATATACGATGTAGTTGTTTTGTCGTTCCTTTATAATTACTTTTTTTTTACAGGTTGTCGTATTGCCCTTTAAAAAAGGATACCCATAGCGGCGCACAATCCAACTCATTACCGCTTATGCACGCATACAACGACATCGCACATCGTGCGGCGCGAAACCTCCTAGTTTATATAAATTTCATCCCCCAGGATATGGTTTTCCAATAAAACTGTTATAGGATTCGAAAAGTTACACACAAGGAGGTGAAGCATCTATATATATATATATATATATATATAAATTCTTATCTCCAAACCTCCTCATAGCTTGTCATATAAGATAAAATCCTATGTGTCATTTCTATAATTTTTTATATTTAATATGAATAAAATAATCATTTTATTTATTTGTTTCCAAATAAATGATCGATATCAACATAAAATAATCACTTTTCTATTTGTTTCCAAATAAATAATCGTTATTAACTCTTTTTTTTTTTTTATCTTTATCAACTAAACAAACATATTATTATTTATTATAAATAACACATAACATATTATTATAAATCAGAAATTATAGTATATTGAAATTTATTTTTAAAAGCATTCATTAGTTTTTTAAATACGTTAATATGGTATTATTCAATAATGTTCATTTAACATATTTAAAAACTAAAACGATATGTAAATTTTTACGTTTGTGATCACCTCATCTTTAATTATTTTAAATCATTTAATAGATGTTTAAAATATTAATTAAATCTTATTAGTTGAGAACTTATAATTTAAAAAATACGTTAAAGTATGAGTTAACTTACACGTATCTATAATATATTCCCAAATAATGAATTATTACTTATAGCAAGTTAACCCCGCATAACGACGACGATAATACGGTACCCGAATAACACGTGGGTAAAAAACTTATAACGAAAGTCTATCTCAAAGCCCTTATGTGACTATATTCAAACATTGTCATGTAGGATTTTATCCTATGTAACATCTCCATATTTTTCTTCACCATATTTATCCCATTTGTACATCCATGTTATATACACCTTGACATTTAATTTTTTTTTTAACCATCTAAGCATTATTATCCAACTTATTGTTTAACCCTAAGCACATACCATTAATCCCCAAAATCGAAATTGACAGTTTTTTATTAGTTTGATTATAAATGGTAAATGGAAATAAAAACGAAACTAAAAATCATATAAGAATAGAAAGTTTGCTAGGTTACAAGAAATTCACGAAAAGTTATGTCAATTATTCACTGAAAAGTTATTTTTTTTATATTGATGTTTTGTTGAGTTATTTATTAGAAATTTAGTCAGTTCGTGCAAAGTACGGGGAAAAACCTAGTTAATCATATATATCTTCTACCAATATTCTAAAATAGGATTGGGACGTCTATTGATCGACACATGACGCTTTACTTGAACGACATATGTCATCTTTAATATATATAAAGTTATGTTTTTTAATTATTATAAATAATTTAAAACTTTAACTAATCTTTATATACATTTAGATACCTAATATTGCAAAAACAATTATATAAAAAGTTTTATTATATTGGGCTATAAAATAGACAAAATATTAGATTAATAGTTAATAAGACAATTCAAGTAACTTTACAATCAAATTTTGAAATTTTAACAGATAACCATTCAAACAAATTTCCACGTACCAAAATAAATTCACATGAAAGTCTAGTGACTAATCAAATGGTCAAATAAAATTTAACTAAACAATTATCAACACTATATTAGTATTTATAACGTATAAAATCAAACTTCTTTATCTTATTTTTTAAAAATTATTATCTATCTATTAATTTAACTAAAAGATAATTAAAAATTTTTAAAATAACATGAACCATGTTCAATTATCAAAATTTTAGGCATTAAGGTTGTATCGTTACCAATAAAAAAAATAATACTAGTTATTAACAAATACTCTTATTATGATATACATTTATCATTATTCGACTATCATCGCAGAAATCAATTGCATGTGGAGAACCATGTTCCAATTTCATTTTCGATATACACAAAATTTAGCATATAATATATATGGTCAATCCATATAACGTACGGGTATTAAGACTAGTATATATATATATATATATATATACATATAGGGGAGGTGAATATAAGGTTGTTCCATACCTAAGCTTAGGTATGAAACCCTCACATTTTTATTTTTTAATCCATAAAATTCATGGGGCCCAGGTCATTTATTTATTATACAATAAATATTAAAAAATTGGTATGTGAAGGGTTCCATACCTAAGCTTAGGTATGGAACAGCCTTATATTAACTTTTGCCATATATATATATTTATATATTTATATTGCCAGAGCAGTCTAAGTTGAGAGCTCTCTTTTTGGATTGGAGTGTGATCGATCAAACCAAAGACCTTAAACAAGTCTCCTAAAAACAAAACACATATCCCAAATCCAAACATTTGATTTTTCTAAAGACAAACTTGTTGAAATTGAATTGAAATTTTATTATTTGTGATTGAAGGGGAGTCGAACATGTGTGGAATAGTGGTTGGCGGCTTTGTGGTGTCGACAACCACAGTTAGGCCCTGGTTACTTTCATATCTGGTTGGTAACCAAACTATGGGACCCACTTACCAAAAGTGGAAATAAAACTACAAACAAAAATGTGTCATTTGTACCTCTTCATTTTAGTCAAAACTTATTGTTAGACCCTTTGATTTGTCGATTCCCCTCGGCCGCCTCAATTATTTGCACCACTTGTAAACTACTTGTAAGTTATAAAAAAAACACAACTATGCATCTAAAAACATATTAATAATAAGTTATAGATCTTGTAATCGAGTGAATTATTAATAAAAAACTATTAATATACAGTTAATTTTAATAACTTTCACCACAACTTTGTAGAGATGTGATAAAAAACTGAGACGATTGAATGGTTAATTACGCTACAAAAGGTCTCGTTGATATGGATATCAAATAGGCGTAAGACAAAATTAGTCAATCACTCTCGTTGGGAAGAGCGGTTCTATATAAAGTTAACATAGGTCCATGGACCTAGGTTAGATTGGAAATTTTTTTAACAAGCATAATGAAAAATTATGTATGAACACGTGTGATTTTTATTCCTAGATCCGCCACTGCTCGTTGGATATCAAATCTAGACATAATTTTTTTATCATTTGTAATACGATTATCCAAATTGGATATTATAATCTGTTGTATGATATGGATGTTCTTCATCTTGAAGACATTTTTTATAAAATTTTGTTTAAAAAATTCAATTAAACAAATCCACACATATCTACAAAGTTTCTACTATGAGATTTGAATCCACAACTTATAAGTTAACGAGTAATCACACACATTACAAAAACCAAAGTTCAAGGATAAACTTCCTTTGAAAATACAATGCTTTGTATCACAAAAAATAAAATAATTTTGAAACTAATCAGAATTTTTGATTAACATCTAAATATAAAAAATATATATATATCATGATGGAAGACAGATAAAAGAAAACAACCTTTTATTTCACATTCTTGAATTTCATTATCATAAATTATCCAATGTATGATATGTATCTTAACAAATTGCTTTTCCATGATGATACATATTTTGATTGATAATACTACTAACCACACTAATCTCAATCATGATGATCCGTGAGCCAAACATCGGTGGCACAAAGATACCCATCCCAAATGAAGCCCTACATAAACCACCAAATTGAATGGAGTAATATATCTTTTCCCTTTACAAAGATTCTAGGCTTCACTTCCAAGCAATGAAAATCCATGGTACATATATATCTCATATATATAATCTACAATGGACCCCTTTTTGTCATATATAATATTCTTCCACAAACACCAAAAGTCTACTACTAAGCATCTCCAAGTCAACCTATTTTTCTAGAAAAGGAATATCATAACTATTTTAGTTTCAAAAATATAAAACATTTTCATTTCAAAATATCACACCATAACAAAGAGAATCATGAAATCCAGGAGATAGAAGTATATACTGGAAATAAATATCTTGAAAAGGCAAATTTAAATAAATAGTATCATTTGTTAAAATAAAATCAAATCTTTACTTTTATTATTTGAGTTTCTCGTATTTTCGATAAGAAACTTTTTAAATTACCCTTGTGGTATGCACTTTTCCTCATTTTCAACGACTTTTACACACATACATCACTCACTTTTCAAAGCAAAACCCACCGCTTTCACTTAATCGACGATATCTCTTCAACCACAACCCCTCTTCGCCTGAATCCACCTCCATCGAAACCCTCTCTTTTTCCTCTATATTTTGGTGCATCTTTCCGATCCAAAAGCCAACTTTTTTTTTCCAATGTCGCAAGTGTTTTCTATTTACAAACTTATGCAACACATATCGAAACTCTCAAACAATTCCCAATAAAGTTCTTGCCAAATTTACATGACCAATTGCCACCAACGCAATGCCTTAGCTATTGTAGTAAACAAGTCTTTGCTTCAACAATGGTATAATACAAGTTATTGCTTCACGTAAGGTGTTGGTGGGGACTGGGGAGCTCTAGCATTGCCATGGTATACAATATATGTTTGTGCCTATGTAATTGTTGGCATAAAAAGATAATGTGTCTGTCCATATGGTGTTTCTTCATGCATGAGTTTACTTTCAGCAGTGAACAAGCCTTCATTTTGCGATTGTAATGGGATAACCTCTTCATTTTAAATGAAAAACAAAAAAAACTCTACGAGTGAGTATATGATCCATGGAAAAAAAATATAATTGTTTAATTTGTTATGCAACTAAATAATTTGTTGTGCAACTAATTACTGATTGTATAATCCTATAAATAAGGATAAATTATAGTTGTGTGTAAATCAACCCCTAATACCACGTGATAGATTTTGTTAGATATCATATTGATTCACAATTATATCGTTCGATGTTGTACACTAATACTATTATTAAACCTATAGAAATGAAGGTAGCAGGAACTTCATATATGATACAAATATGTTCGAACACACATCATATTCTTTAATTCGCTGATCGGGGTCGCAAAGGTACGTTGGGATCTGAGATTAACATAAAGTTTATTGAAGTCGGAGGAAATAGAAGAGTACATGCATGGATAGTTGAATTCAAATGCGTAAAGTTGGAAATAAAAATTTCTTGATACCAAAAAGTCAAATGGTTGAAGTAAAAGTCTTCTTTTTAAATTAATTCTATAATATGATACTATTTATTCAAATACTATTTAAAAATAGTTTTTTTCTTTTTAATGTGTCCCCCTAGGCATATGCTATGAAATATTAAACGAACTAAAATTTTCTAAAATTATAAGTAAAAAAACAATAATTAATAAAGCCTTAAATTTACTAATTTAGAATAAAAAAATCTTTTATTTTAAGAAATATTGGCTTAAATCTGTCATTCTCATCCTATGAAATTCACCAAAAGAAGATACTTATAATCAATAGCCAATAAGCATTCCGGATGGAGGTGGCTGAGATGAGAATGCTAAGGTGGACATGCGAGAGACCTTGCTAGACAGGATCCCAACGAGTGTTTTTAGAGCTGAACTTGAAGTGAGGATCATCATTAACAAGCTCATGGAAGGACGATTAAGATGGCTTGGCCATGTAAAGAGGAGAGACCAGACAGTGCCTCTTAAGAGAGTGGAATCGATTTAGGTAGACAGCGCGAGGAGAAGGGTAGACCTAAGCTGAGGTGGGAAGATAAACTAACGATTGACCTAAAAGAGCTTGGCCTGTCGGAGGACATGACCTATGATAGGAACACTTGGAAGACTAGGATTAGAGTAGATAAATAGGATAGGTTTTTCCCACTTTCATGGGCTTAGGGTAGTTTCACGTCGGGTAAGTGGTTTATGTTACTTTATAACATAGGTAGATTAGAAGTCTTTATTCTATTTGGGTTCACCGGACCTTAGGTTTATTACGTCATATATTTGCTTATATGATGTATGCATGTATCACGTGATTCTTATATGCTTATATAACTTGCTTAGGAGGGTATGGGGAGCTTTGTATAGGTCACATATGATAGTTGCGTATGTCTTATATGTTTGGTATAAATGCATGTTGTTGTGTTTAATATGTTTTTATGTTTTTGTTTAATATGTTTTAATATGCTTTTATGTCTTATGTTGTGTTATTATATCTTGTTTTTATTTTATTTAGGTAATACTCTGCTCGTCACTTGTTATTTTTATTTATTTTCACTTTTTGTCCGAAGGTCCTTCTGAAAACAATCTTTCTACCCATGGATAGATTGCCTTTAGGTAGAAGTAAGATTGTCTACATCACACTTCCCCCATACCCGTTTATGTTGAAATTGTATACTATTGTTGTTGTTCTACTCAAATTTACAGACAAAATTCATGCAAAATATTTACTTGATACAGTTTGAGTTATGAACAATAATAGTTTTTGTAAGCATAAAGCAAAAAGCAACTTTTAAAAACTCAAGAACACATAACATGTACCATGTTAAACCAAATATCAAATTTAAATATGAACACATAACACCTAAGTCCTTTCTTTAGGTTGTAATCCGAAGATCAATTGAGTTGATTTGTAATTGTGAGTTTTACAAATATGATGATCATCTTTCTCAATATGATCCGACTTCTAACTTAACATAACGTCAAGTATATCCGAAACATAAAATCAACATTGTTTTTGATGGATGTGAAACACAACGCTGTTTATAACGTTTTTAATGTTAGAATTTAGAAAAGAAGGGAAAATTATATATAACATGAGATAAAACTTAAAACATATATGCTTTTAGTAATATCTTATATTTCCATTAATGAATAATAATAATTATAATTATAATTATCTTCATATACCACAAATACACAAAATTGCTGAAACATATCCAGCTATACTCTCTCATCCATTACTAAATACAACATATATATCCGTACATTTCATCACCTACATCGCTTTTATTTTATACTCATAATAAATACTCATACTTATACCTACATTTAATTACCTTAATTAATTAATTAATTAATTAATAATAATATTTTCAACTAATGTCAACAAGAAAATCTTCAATATCAAAATCCCCAAACTCTTGAGCACCATGATATCTAACCGGACCTCCAAAACCCGAAAAACAATCCGAACCCGACCCGCCAATCTCAAACCCAAATGCATCCACGTCACCATATGTTCCAACAAAACCATCAAACGGATCATCAAAAGGAAGCACAGAAGTTGGAGACAGAACGACGTCGTTTGTCGTTACCTTTTTAACGATTTCCGTTACTTTAGGGAAATTAGTAACGGCGTTTTCACCTTTTAATATAACGGCAGCGTTATCATAAACACTTGCCGCTTCTTCTGGTGTATCAAAGGTTCCTAGCCATACCCGTTTTCTTCGGGTCGGGTCACGGATCTCCGCCGCCCATCTTCCCCATGGCCGCCGCCGTACTCCCCTGTATTTCTTGCCCACCGGTCCCGTGCTTCTCAAGTGGGTCCTGTTTTGTTGTAATCTTGATAACGGAGACTTAACGGTGGGTAGCGGAGACTTGACGGAGGTTGACGGAGATTTAACGACAGATAACGGATACTTATCGGCTGTTGACGGATTGTTAACGGAGACTTCAAACACCTCATTTTGTACTCTTTTTGTTGACAAAGACTTAACGGAGATTGACGGAGACTTGACGGGGGTTGACGGAGACTTGACGTAGATTTCAAACACGTGTTTCTTGACTCTTTTTGTTGACCCTTTTTCTTCTTCTTGAATATCATCTTCATCATCTGAAGAATCTGTGGCGTATGGATCGGTCAGCGAGATCCGAACAATTTTCGGGTTTGACAACGTTGTTGTCGCCGGAGAACACTCCATGTTGCTCGATATCAAATGTTTCGAATATTTCACTACACTTTTTTTCTCCATGAAAACCAAAATTGATACAACAAACAAGAATTAAGAAAACAAAAAATAAAATAAAAAATTGTTTTTTGGCGGGAAGTGAATAAGATTTCCCTCTCTTTTTATTGGAGGGAGAGAAAAAGGGGGGAAAGGGGTAGAAACGAAGAGAGAGTGGGAGGGAGAGTGGGTTTATATAAAGGAGAGTGTAGTGTGAAGTGGAGTGGGATGGATTCAATACACATAGTGGGAAACACGCAGTTAAGGAAAATAGATATTTATTTTATATTTTTTTAACAACTTTTTATTTTTAGTTTTTTCAGTTTTGGTCCTTATTGTATTGGGTACTTTATGAAAAGAGAGGTGAGTGTGGGTTGACTTTTTCTATATTGGTTATGTAAATGCATCTTCTTTGGTTTGGTTTTTCAAGAAAATTTCTTTTGCTTTGCTAAGAAGATGGATGTGGAAAAAGGAAAGGGGAATGTGATTTCAATGGCATGTGATCATGTTTTTACATTTGTGGGAATGGTATGTATGACTCACGATTATAAAGGGTTTACAATAATACCCACGAATTTTAAATTTGTTAAAACACGAATGTAAGCTTTGTTTATATGACATGCTTATAATTTATCAATATATAAATTGTGGGTTCCAGTTTTATGGCGAATATTTATAAATATGAGAGAAATTAAGCTGTGTAGAGTAGTTTAGTTGTCATTCGGAAAAAAAACCACAAAGTATGAAATTGATTATAACGGGTCTGTTTATTAAGGATTTGATAATCGAAGTTCAATTTTGTAGTTACAAATTTGGTTTAAAGCTTGTAGATGGAGTTGTTACATATATCAAAAACTTGTGTTTAAATATATGTTTAATTACGGAGAAACAAATAAAAAGATTTATGTCAAAAATAATACTTAAGGGTGTGGGGAGTGTATCCCCTCCACTCACTTACTTTTCATTCTCATCCCTTCTCATCCCTCATGCAAAGAATGTTCCCCGCCTTCCTTCCTTCATCCCTCACCCTTTTTTAATTAAAAAAATAAAAATAATAAAACATAAGAGAAAGTAGGTGAGGGGGAGAAGGACCGATGTCACCTAGGGATGGCAAAAAAACCCGAACCCGACGGGGAAACCCGATATCCGAAAAATTCGGGTCGGGTCGGGGCAAGCTTATCGGGTAACGGGTCGGGTTTCGGGGCAATTATCGGGTTTTTTTCGGGTTTCGGGGCAGGGAACGGGGCATGCCCGACCCGACCCGACCGAACCCGATAACACATATATATATAAATATACATATATAATATATAAATATATATATAAAATATATAATATATTTTATACTACCCGACCCGAACCAGACCCATTGCCATTCCTAGTTTCCCCTTTTCAATATATCAAATGGTAAGGTAAAAATGTAAAATAGATATGGTAACTTTGTCGTCGTGAGAGTGGTTTTATCAAATAGGTGATTAATTATTTTACTGTTTGTACTTTTATTATTTTTTTTATCCGAAATTCGCAATAAATCTTTGCACTTTCATATTTTTATATTATAGTTTTGAACTTTTGATAAATAGTTTAAAAGAGTAAAAATATTATAGTTAATTGAAAGAAAAATAAAATTTAACAAAATAAAAATATAATTTTTGGTTAAAGATAAATAAAACATAATCATTACTTTTATCATTACTTTTATTATTATTAACTAAAAAGTTACTAATGATTGTATAATTATAAAGACTTTTGACTTAGGGGTCTACTAAACAAAAAAAATATGGTCCATAGGTTGAAGTGAGTGGTACAGGGAAGGGGGACTTGCGCCATGTGACGCCATGTCACACCCCAAGATGCCACCCTAAAATGGGTGAGTGGTGCATCTTACTTGTAGTGTGGACTTCCGACAAATGACGGTATAAGTGGTTGAAATTAAAGAAAAGTGGAAAAGTGGTGGAGTGAGAGAGAGAGAGAGTTGGACGGCATATACAAGTCGCTAGGAACTAAAAAAAAACACAAAACGCCTTCCCGGCGGCAAGGAGGGAGGCCGCCTCCTAAGCAGCTTCATACCACTCGGTCTAAGAACTTTTAATTCATAAGCTGATAAGCCTTGTTACATTAACAAAACAATAACACTAGAATTATTATTTTTTTGCCATTACTGAAACAACTAAGTTCACCATCAGAAACTAGGTGTTCGCACCAGTTACCTCCAATAATCATCATACAAACTTCCAAGCAGAAACAGAAAAGATTGGTACGCCTTTCCATCCAACAAGAATACATTTGCCATCAACACAAAGCATACAAGAATTCCCACAATCAAAGTTGTCTATCAATAACTTTGCTTCATTCAAACACCCATCACTCAATTCAACTTCCAGCATCCCAAAACGAGCAAAAAACTCCCTCCAAACATCAATGCCAACGTGTCGAACCGTTCTCTCCTCTCCTTCAGCAGCCACAATATTACGTATAGATTGACCATAGAAAACAGACTCCGTAACCTTTCTGTTAAACTCATCATCGGCTAAATGATCTGACATGCTGTCAAAAAGTGCGCCATAGAAGAAAAGGGCTTCTATGAAACGTTTCACAAACGCTGGTGAAGTGTGGTTTGCTTCAACTTCAGAGACGAGTGTTATACAAGGATTGATTTTCCGAATCTCTCGCATGAGATGTTCAAGACGGTTTGATCTTACTATCAAATATGATAATAGGAAAGGTGAGTAGACAGCCACCTGCTCATCATCATTGAGTTCAAGGAGATTTACGTTGAAATCCAGCATGTCTTCTATCATAACTATCTTGAAACTAAATGGGATGTTCATTGTCTCTGCAAATTCAGCAAGTTGATTACCTGCAGAAATTAAAATCTTTTGCATCATATGTTCGAATATTAGTAAAGTTTTAAACAACAAAGTTAGTTGTTACCGATAGCCCTCGGAGCTACTGTTAGCATGACCCTAATTTAATAGTTATGTTAGATATTTGAGACTTACATGTATCTTCTATCTTTGATTCCAATCTTGTAGCTACTGCAGTTATCTTCAAATGCTCGATTTCACACTCACTTGCAAGATCTTGCATCAAAAGTGTATATTGCATCCCCGTCCTGATCTCAAAATCAACTACATGAATTTTTTTAGATTCTTTTACATTTTCAATTATTGTATGCATCGAACTGAACTGACAAACTTGCGCTAACGGGACTTTCCGGTAAAATGAAAATATGCTCTCGTCAACATTCATTAACGCACTTTGAAGATCAAACATCTTGTCAAGTCCAGGATTGGCCACTTTTCCCATTTCTCGGTTTATTTTCTCAAGAATCGCTTGAGAAAAGTAGTAAACCAACCTTTGAACAGGATTCCCTTCGTTTGAAGATGTGTTATTGCAGAACTCAATGAGTTTGCTTGCACGGTCAAACTTTCCTTGACTGGTTTTCTCAGCTGAATACAAAAGAGTAAGCAGAAGTTCTACATCTTTAGCTGCATCTTCTGATAGTCCAGAGAATGAGATGGGAAATGGATGGCTTAGATCAGAGATTTCATCAACTTTTGAAGAACAAAAATCGATAAAATGCTGTCCTGCCATTCGAATTCTTGCATTAGTTGACATTTTTTGGTCATCCTCTACTTGGGAGTCTTTGTTATAGCAATGAACTTGAATCTTTTCCCCGTTCAATTTTTTTGCCCTGCTCGCAAAATCTTTAACAAGACCAAGTGCTGAAAAAGGTGTGGCTTTTTTAATGTCTTCCGATTGGAAATTTGTACCCTGTACCAAATTCTGATATGGGGGGGAGTTAAAATCAAAACAAATATCATCCAAATTACCAAAGTCGGTAATAGACGATTTCTGCTGATTATCATGAGCAAGTTTACTAAGATCATATTGCTCAGAAGGAAACATCTTTGCAGTCTTGAAAGTACGAATAATTTGCTATAAACGAATGCAAATTCATAAACCTCAACAATGTGTGGCAACCTAGATAATAACCCCCAATGGTCGATTTGTTCAAAGTTATTTAGATGCTCTTTGAAACTAGTACAACAGAATCAAATTTGAGATCAAGTACGGCGACCGATTGGATAAACATGGTACTGTAATATGTTACAGGTGGTTGCTTTCCCTTTCTACTATGTGGGTCATTCGGTAGATTGTCTTATTTTGTTATTTTATGAGGTGGGGTCGCCTCTTATGTTTGAGGTTAATTCAGATAACTATACAAACTTTTGCCGGACTAAACATTCAAGATTAAACGTTACATTATCGATATTAAATGCACATATAGATAACACGCTAGAAACAACTGCTATGCTTCATACAAGTTTCAATTAAACATAAGTATGGAAAGTTTCAATTCGAAGGAACATGTTTATACATGGAAACCCAAGCCGAAAGTATTCATATGGGTCACACCCATAACCCATAATGCACTCAAGCCTTATAGCAGCTGCATAAATGGGTGGGAACCCTCTCTGGTCCCATATACCGTCTTGGTACCCAGAGTGCATACCGCATAGAACTCATGCCCGGTAAGTCACCATTCTCACACATGGATCACAAGATATAGTTTCTCCACTTGCCTTTG
>JAOXNX010000032.1:16169737-16181969 GCA_028566075.1 Solidago caesia
TTGTAATTATACTTATCTTTTGGGGTTTAATACCCTACTTGATGTAATTACACTACTTAATCTATGGCAGCTGTGTTGTGATCTATTAATCTTGTGCAATGTATATACGTTAACTGTGCATCCCGCGTATTCCGCCTTGGCGGGGTGTTACATCTTCAAAGGCAAAAGAGGTCTTCGGCAAGGTGATCCGTTATCTCCATATCTATTTACACTTGTTATGGAAATCCTCACTCTTATCTTGCAAAGGAATGTTCGACGTTCAGACTTGTTTTCTTTTCATCATCATTGCCAAGAGCTTCAGGTGATCAATCTTTGTTTTGCTGATGATTTTTTTATCTTCATGAGAGGTAATGTTGAATCAGCTATGGTTATTATGGAGTCTATGGATGAATTCAAAGCTGTCTCTGGTTTGTCTCCTAGTTTGCCAAAAAGTACTGCTTATTTTTGTAATGTGAGTAATTCGGTTAAACTAGCTATTTTAAGTGTCCTTCCTTTCGAAGAAGGACATCTTCCTGTCAAGTACCTTGGGGTTCCTTTGGTTTCTTCTAGGTTGGTCTTGCGTGATTGTAAACCGCTTTTAGAGAAAGTTCAAAGGCGAATAAATGATTGGCGAAACAGGTTTCTTTCTTTTGCTGGCAGAGTTCAACTTATTAACTCTGTGCTCTCGGCTATTCATGTATATTGGTCCTCTGTTTTCATCTTGCCTATGAGTATCATTATGGACATTGAACAGCTTATGCGCGGATTTCTTTGGTGTCAAGGTGAAATGCAAAAAGGTAAAGCCAAAGTGGCTTGGGATGATGTTTGTTTGCCAAAAGAGGAGGGAGGCCTTGGTATTTGTAAATTGCGACCCTTCAATATAGCTCTGTTCTCGGTTCATATTTGGCATATTTTATCTCTTAAAGAGTCGTTATGGGTTAAATGGGTTCACACGCATAAGTTACGGGGAACCAGCTTTTGGACTCTTCCATACCGAGGTAATCTTCCTTGGAGTTGGAGGAAAATGCTACATATTCGGCCTATTATTCGTAGTTTAATTTGAATGCAGATTGGTAATGGACGAAAGACATTTGCTTCGCATGATCAATGGTGTAGCTATAGTCCTTTATATGAACGACTTACACCTAGAGAAATCACCTCTGCTGGATTTACAATTGATTCAAAGGTTAGTGATTTAGTTCTGAATGGGGAATGGAGTTGGCCGACTACTTGGTTTCAAAAATTCCCTAATCTCAATGTTCCGCCTGTTCTTAATAATAATGAAGACATTCTGTTGTGGAAGACTCAAAAGGGAGAGTTTAACAGCTTCTCGGTTAGTTTGGTCTGGGAAGAATTAAGCTCGAGACATAATACTGTTGACTGGTGCGATTTGGTTTGATTTAGCTATTGTATTCCGAAACACGCTTTCATTCTATGGTTGGTGTTTCGGGGACGACTCAAGACACAGGATATGCTTATGCAATGGGACACGAATCCTGATTTGGACCTGCTTTGCCCATTTTGTAATTCGCAACCGGACTCTCATTCTCACTTATTTTTCGAATGTCGGGTTTGTATGCAGATTTGGGAACGAGTTAATATGAAGGCTGGTCTACAGCCGAGACCTCATCAATGGGATCTTCTTGTGTCTCGCTTATTGCCAAGAGCTAGAAGAAAATCTATACAAAATGTTATTGATAAACTTTGTCTTGCAGCCACGGTCTATTTTATTTGGCAAGAAAGGAATGCTAGGCTATTTAAGAAGACCACGAGATCTGTTGATGTGCTTGCTGAGTTGATTTTATCCATAGTGCAACTCAAGATACTTACTTTTAAATACCGAAGGACGTCCAATGTGGAGAGACTATTAGCTGCTTGGGACTTGCCTGTGTTATTAATTAGTCATTAGGATTTTACTAGCATTTTTTGTCTAGCAGTTGTTGGGCATTGAGGCCTGTTTTTTATTTGGTTGTAATCTGTTTTTGCCTTGTTTGCATGGACGTTGTAAAGTCAACTAGCACCCTGCTATGTTGCCTGTTTTTATTCATTTATAAAATCTTACCAGGGTGACCTTTTACCCAAAAAAAGAACTGAACCAGAAAAGTCAGTTCGGTGCATGTTCGGTTTGTACTCGGTTTGTCGGGTCTAACATGTTGGGCCAAGATCGAATTTATTGCATGAAAATTTGGAGTTTGGAGTTTATCTAGAAATTAATGAATGCTGAATGTTTCTGTTAATCACCTAGATAACCACTATGCATTTCTTTAGTGTTTCTGGTGTGTGTATCATTTTCTTCTATGTCTTGCTCTAACTTTCCAGAAAAAAAACAACCAAGTTATAGCAAAAATAACACAATGGACATGTATAAGAAATTTAAACAAACTAAACTAAAACGAGCTTATTCGTTTAGTTGTTTTTTATAATGTTTTTTTTATTATTTTTTATTTTCATTTTTAAAATATTATGATATATGTGAACCAACTCACTTAGGTGGGTTGGCCACCATGACGCCATTGAGGGCCTGTTGTCTTGAGGGAAGCAGGTTTGATTCTTGCCAAAGGCAAGACTGAGAACGGTAGCTAACTATCGATGCAAAAAACTCAGCATGGGGGTTTCGCAGGTACCAATGCGGTACATGAGATCTAGAGTTTCCATCGATCTATCCTTTTAATGATATATGTGTTTATGTTCATTTGAGATCAAGAAAGCATCATGTGCACGCCTACAACACATTAGGCAGGCTAAACAAACCCAATATTTCAAGAGTGGATCGCTAAAGAGAAAAGAGTAACACGAAGTAGGCGAATGGCTCGGGATAGAGGATAGCGGATATAGATATACATTAATACAAATGTGTCACACATGTTGTTTCTTTTTGTATATCAATACCAAACGAATAGATAACCTTGTTGATAGTCTCGCTCAAATAAACGCATCAATGGTATGGAACAAGAGTTAGCTATTTGTCATGAGATGTGGAAGATACCACATGTAAAAGCAAATGACAATACCTTGTGGAGTTCATTATGTGGAAACTAAACAAAAGATTCTGATAAATATGAGGCCTTTTGGAAATTTCTAAGAAAACACATACATGGCACATTGATGTTGATGTGTTGATGAGATATGTATATATTAACCTTATTGTCAAAAAGAGTCTCGATTGGAAATGATAATGCAGTGATGACATATATTTAAGTCCCAAAAGTAAGGGAAGTTGAAGTAAAATGAAAGGAAAGGTAAGAGAGCACTATTGTTGATAAAAGTGGACAATCATGAATTGTTTAATTTAATATAGACCCAAGTGGTCCTTGCCTTAAGGGTGTTTGTTTATGGTTTTTGCTTGGTAATTAACCATTACATTTTGGAAAATTTGTGCCTTAAGGTAAGAGAGCACTATCCCTGTGTTTTGTCAATATGAGATTAATCCACTTGATAGAGGCTTATGCCTTTTGGAGAAAAGTCCAGGGTTCGATTCCCAAGTTTTGAAATCTAAGACCCCTCCAATGAAATGCCGAATGATCAACACTGGTATAACTAAAAAGCTCGTTTTGGTGTATTTACAAGAATAGATGAATTGATGATGCATGACCGCGTCAAGGATCTTATTAGATTAGTCTTTAAGATCCCCTATAACTAAGATTATAAAACAAATGTAATGGTTAGTTTTTACTTTTTATTTTAACAGCTAAACGGTGCATTATTTCTATTCATATTCCTAAAATACCCCAAATATTCATAAATTCACCAATGTCGCCACATATCTTAAGCTCATTCTTAGGAGGAGCAACCTTGGATATCACATTGACGAGCTAATTTTGAAACTTGAACTGGGGGGATTCGATGTTTTTGGAACCAATATCAAAGTGTCTGAGTTTTAGTTGAAAGCTAGATGCTGTTTCAGTTTGTAAAAGTTCCAATTTCAGCATTTTCTGCTGTGAATTCTTCAACAACGTTGAAGTCTGACTTTTTACTTAATATTTTTATGTCGATCTGTTTTTTGCTCCTTGGTATTAATTTTTTTGAAGATTTCATATGTGACTTCTTTTTTGCTGGAAAATTTACATCTCTACGTTCAAGGATAAATGTGTTATCCTGGCAATGGATTTAATTTATACGTTTAGTTATACATTACTTTTACTTACACAGCCGATTATTAATACTTACACATTTTTATTCATGGGGTCCCTTGTGAGGTTGTGATTCACTCTCAGCCCAAGATTGTCATCCCAGCAAAGATTTCATTGAATTCTCTTGGTGAATGGGCTCCAAAATCTCGATCCAATCCTTCACAACTCACACAGTCACACGACAACTTGTGCTCACAATCCACATTCCACACATCTATTTGTATGTTTTATCCAATTCAGCACATGATGTGGGCACCTCAGATGTCAAAAAAATACGTTTCATCCGGTCAAAGTAAGACGTCCGAGTTAAATAAAGGAAGTTTCTTGGTTGAGTCTGATAATTAATCAGCATTGACAGTCGTAGTTCTTGCTTCTCGTTCCTAAACACTGGTGAGCTGGAACTCTCTTCCACTGGTTTTCTCTGATCTCGCTCTCTCCCTCCTCATTCCTAAACACTCTGAGCAGCGATTCTCTCTTCCACCGGTTTTCTTGCAAATGTTTGTGGTTGCGTCCAGGGTCCCAAGCATCAGAGAGGGCAAATAGCTGATTATAGAAAACTCACCACATAATCTTTTTCTAGTTTCTTGATTCATGATTAAAATATTTTATGAAATGTGAATGACAACTTGCATTAAGCAAATACTACCACACAAGTCTTCATGCCAGAAGTATAGAAGACATAATAGGATTTTGTAGATTGTAAAAACATCAAGGAAGTACAATTTGTCTAAAAGTAGCTCAATTGCACTGAGTGAGCATTGTTAAGAAAAAAAAGTGCGTTTTCAGTGGACTGTGTTTAATGAATAGCAAAGAACATTAGAACAAGGCAGACATCACGTATAATAAATCGGTTAAAAACATAAGTTGCAAGCCCTAGAATACACAAGTCATTCAACTGCTGCTTTTCTAAACGTCTTCTTCATTGGAATCAATTCAATATTACACAAACTGAGACAATCTTAAACACAGTTTCATTGACAAGTCAAGAATAAAAAGTGAAAAACCAACATTTTTTATTCTTTCAACCATTGATAATTCAAAAAACAATCAGCCCATGGCATACTTCTGTGTCCAGCTACGAGCAGTTGCTTCGTATTTGGACTTGTCAGTCTTGTACATGTGAGCAATTTCTGGCACCAACGGATCATCAGGATTTGGGTCCGTTAGCAGGGAGCAGATGGAGAGCAAAACCTACCAAAACATACCCATAAACTTTAAACACAATCCATTCACTTACTAGTATCATCATAACCTAAAAAACCAATGCAGTTATCAAACGACAATTAAAATCTGTATCCAACCTTGGAGATTGTTAGTGCCGGACTCCACTGCTCCTTAAGAATATCTAAGCATATGCTACCATTGCTGTTGATGTTAGGGTGGAAGACCTTCGTCCTAAATGCAACCTGAATGTTAACACAACATAAAAACATAATTAAATGTCTCCACTTCCATGTTTCATTCAAAATCATTAGTCGCTAGCGTTTATGGCAGAGTACCAAAACTTCAATTATACACTTTTAGGGATCCCAAAAATATAATCCAATGTATCAAACTCATCTATATGCACCTGTCTAATTTCACCAACCCCAAAACCTCTTTTAACTAGTAATATATTAAAAGTGTGATTGATCCTAAATTAACAAGTGATGAATATATTAACCGCAAATGGATTTATCCATAACTAGCACAGTTACCTTGGGGGGCTTGAATGGATAGTCTGGAGGGAAATGAATTGATACTAGGAACACGCCACCAGAGTAAGGGCTATCAGAAGGTCCCATTATTGTTGCTTGCCAATGGAACATATCCTCGGCAACAGGACCTGTAAGGTAAATATGCACCTTGTCAGGATTAGAGCAAATAAAACTATCGGAATAACAGCTTAGAACAAGCAAATCAAAAGTCAACTGTTAATTAAAGTCACGGAATCCATCAAACTCGTCTATATGCCCATTATCCAGACAAACATTTGCAACCAAAAATAATCTCATCAAAAAAAACAATCAAACAACTATTTGTAAGAAGACATCACGTAACAAAAATTTTACTTCAATTTCGCAAATATTTTTGAGACGGGTCATATAAATCTATATAGTGAAAAGTTCGAGCAAAAACTACAAGGAAAATAATCTGCAAGAGCTATTTAATTACGTGTCAATTCACATTTTTATAAGTCCATTCACATGTGTGGGGTGATGCAGGTTCAAATGATAAACCACAAAATGATAAATATCGAATAATATTCAACTTAATTCCAACTTTTTAAGTGGTCAATTTGAACATTCATCACTTTCTACATGTAAAAGAACTTAATCATAGCGAATAAACATGCAATTATGTATTTATCACAAATTGTAAACCAAATTTTTAACACTTTTTAGTTTCTCACAGGATCTGAATACTAGACACTCACATACGTAGCTGAATATACTCACAACTAATACTTAGTAAACATCCCTGAAGCTTCAATGTTCATATTAAATCAATACAATGTCACAGCTTAAATTTATATCCTTTTAAAGCACTATAAAAATATCTCTTTCCAAGCATCCAAATTTAATAAAAAAAACCCTAAATTTCCACAACAGCTGGCATCCAAATTCTCTTGAGCCTTAACATACTTCCAAATCATATATACAAAATTATACAAAAAATAAAAATATACAAAAAATAAAAAATTATAAAAATATATAGTAAATTTACCAGCGCTGCATGAGGTAGGGGGATCTTTCTGCAAATCCTTAAGCTCCTTCAAAATTCGCTTCGATGCCATCACAGCTTACAATCTCTCAGCTGATCGATACTTCAATTTCCGTCTAAAATAAACCCTAATTTTACATCAAAAAATAATTAATTAATAAAAAATTTCGGTCAACGGGCAAAATCAAATCAGCGATATTACGTCAAAAATTACAGATCTATACTAATTTCACCTTTTTACAAGCAATTAATAATAAATTATAAAATTCATAATTACATATACAATAACGACCTATACATACAAATAATATGTGTATAATAATAATAATATATAGAGATCAGGAATTATGAGAATACCTTATTGAAGAGAGATTATAAAATTTGTTGAATTTATTAATTTAATTTTGCAGAACAGATCGAACTGGGGGAAAATAAAAAGGGTATTAGGGTTTTGATTTAATTTACAAGGATTGCATTATATAGGGAAAATTGGGACTTCTAGAATTTTCCTTTTAATCAAGTGGGGCCCAAAAAGTTGGCGTGATATAAACGCAGGGGGCTGTGGAAAGTGTATGACTTTTTCTCTACTCGTTTTTATGTCCACCCCATCGGCCCAATTTCGACAGATATATCTACCAATAAACTAAAACAAGATTTAGTTTTTTTTTATCGACACGTGATGTTTTATTTGAGCGATACATGTCTTTTTAAATCTATATTTATTCTATTTTTTAAATACCATAAATAATAAAAACTTTTAATTAATTAATATATAAATATAGATACCTAATATAATTAAAACTTTCATATTATAAATCTTATTTATTCATTGTTACCATAAATATAGATTTCCATCACCAATCCTATTTTTAGTGGTAATTTATAATTTATCACATATATTTATTTATAATATATAAAAATTAAATACATTTATTCCAATCTTTAGGATATTTTAAATTAATTAGTAGATAATAATAATAATAATCTATATTTCTAACTTATAATTTAATATTACTTATTATTAAATTATTTATCTATCTATTAATATAACGAAACATGGTTGAAAATTATAAAACGATACGAACCATATTTTACCATCATTACTTTAGATTAGGTGATACCATTATAAATACCAAAATTAATACTAGATCTTGATAGATACGTTTATAATACATGTCTCTCATTATTAGGCTACCATTGAAGAGACTAAATGCATGTGACGAGCATGTTCAAATTTTATTTTATTTTATTTATGAAAAATATAATCGAACAATATATAAAGTCAATCCGTACATCGTACGGGTATTAATACTAGTATATATATATATATATATTTTGGAAAATACTAAATACAGCCCTAAGGGCTGTAGTTAACATGCATAAAATAATTGTACCTTTCATATCAAAAGCTCACCCCCTGAATTTTATGGTAAGTGTACAATTATTTTATGCACCTTAACTACAGCCCTTAAGGCTGTATTTAGCAAGACCCATATATTTTTTCACATTATTTTTTGGATTCTTTTTTAATCGTCTATCAATCTTTTTTCTACCAATATATATATAAAAGCATGCTAAAATAAAAATTAAAGAAATAAGAACCCTTAGATGATTTTTAAATTTTAATTATAACTTTTAGATCTAAATAATAATGTTATCGTTGACTTAATTTTAATTATAACTTTTAGATCTAAATAATAATGTTATCCTTTTCAATTTAACTTGAGATATTGCAACGTACAATTATCCGTGCATCAAAACTGGATGTTGTATATACAAACCAACCGTGATAAAAATAGCTAATAAAAATTTACATGACCACTCTGCCTTTTATTTCTTTATTCAAAACAATCTATCAATTTACTGAAAAAAGAATATGAATTCTTAAACTCAAAATTTGAATACTAAACTTTGAGGAACAATACTTGACATTTTTGATCGAATGAAAAAATAGAGTTTGAGATACAAATAAATGAAAATCGATATTAGTTAGCGAATTATCAGTTTCATAAAACTAAAACTAAAAAATTATTAAATTAAAAACTATAAAATTATGTAAAAATCGTGACACACTTTTGCTAATAATATTAATAAAATTTCAAACAAATATTGGGTTTATGATAATAACTAATTTAAAAAACTAAAAGATTTAAGAAGATATATTTATTAGGTCTTTTAATAGCAAATTTAATTAATATCAGTTATGACATGAGCAAATCATAATTTAGTAAATTTAATGGTTTTGATTGGTTAATCATTAGTTAAAACAACCTTCTTTTATCTATTTTGTTTAAAGGGAAAAAAAGTATGTATTTCTTTAAATTAAAAACTATCTTGGTTAGGAAATTTTTTTCTAACATGTATTCTATTAATAATTTTAATTTAATTATCATAAGGTTAAAATATTAACTCGTGTATTACGCGGGGCAATAATCTACTATTTATTATAACTGGTCCTAGTGATATGCAATATTATGCATGGGTTGTTTCATTCCTATATTATATTATAAATCAAATGTCCCTTTTTTTAAATCATGATTTAAACTATTTATTTTGTTCTTTTTTTTCTATTCATTATTTTAAAATATCTAATTGATATATTTAGAATACCCTTAATAAAATTAATTTACAACATCTACTCTTTAACTTCTAAAATAACTACATTACCACATTTTACATCAATAGCCTACACTACTCGTCGCCGCCACCACCACCACCCGTCGCAGCCACCACCACCAGTCACAGCCACATCACACTGCCGCTACAACCATCGTCGTCGCATCACGCGGGTATTTGTCTAGTTTTTTTTTTTATTTGGCTTGTTTTTCATTTTTTTTTAAAATGAGCACATGTTAATCGCCGCCGCATCGCGCAGACATTTGTCTAGTTTTTTTTTTTCTTCTTATTCGGCTTGTTTTTCATTTTGTTTTAAAATTATTGTTTCAAAATAAAAAATCATATTATTTCTAAGCAATCGTTACATTGTATTACCAATATTATTACAATCTCGTTTATTTAAATCAACCAATCTAAAAAATGTTCTTCCATGATCTTTATCAATAAAGAAAACCTTGGAAAGAAAAACAAATAATGAACTACTATCCTAACCATAAGATCTATACATACATATTCACATATATATATATCTTCAATATGATGAGATTAAAATTTCTAACATGTTTGAGCTCAATGAAATTAGCTCCATAATTTCATATACATGATTTAAATTTGAATATTAATAAGTTTGGGCCGGTTCACCAATTTCATTTAAAAGCAATTGAAAGATTGGTTATTGGTCCACTAAAAGCTTGTGAGAGGCCTCATAATAATGAAAAGAAAATAAATAAATGAAAGGGCCAAGGAGGGATTAATCCCCTAACCTTTTAAAGATCATTAAAAGACAAAACATATAGGATCAAACCAATCCTTCTAATGCCATTGTTGATCTAAATTTGGTAAATCATTTATATATTCAAATATGAGAATTGTTATGAAATCACTGTTTTAAAAGTCGTACACGATGCTTTGGAACATTCTTTTACTGTTCACATACATTTCTTTTAATAAAGAATATAATAATAATAATAATAATATATAATAAAAAAGAACTCTTAATTCTATCATGGCTAAGTATGGACCATTATGGACCATTAGATAATGTTACCTCAATGTATTTAAGCCCTTGATTAAAGATGATGATGTCATAATTATTTATTTAATTAAATTAAATTAAACAAAATTTAACTTTTAAAGTTGACTAAATATTAGTTCAAAATTATAACGGACAAAGATTGATCAATTTTCCTATTTTACCTCTCACTTCTATTCACTAACTAGATTATTTTCCCGCGTAATACGCGAGCTAAACATATTAAATTTCCATAATAAAATAATTAGTAGTTATAGATAAAAGATGTTGAAATATGATGATCTTATTATTCAAAAAATGTTTTGTATCGAAATTGTTTAATAGGATATATATGTTGAGTCCTAGCGTAATTGATTAGATTTGTTGATGACAAACAGTGTATAAGAAATGCATAAGTCTTTATTTGTAAGTTGAGTCAGCTTAGGCTCTCTCAAGTTGGGTCAGCTTGGATGTTTAAGCTGACCTAATATTCACTTCACTGTAATGTATTGTAATAAGTTTAGGAAACGGTTCTTCAAGTTGCATCAATGTGGGACATAGCGTTTGATCTAAGTCGTAAATGAAGATCAAAGACAGAAGACAAAAGCATTGACACTTAAGATCTTACAAATGTTCTAAGCTGCCTTATCTACTTCTAGTTATTGGAATCAACCTTGGCATTGGGTAATCATGAAAGACAAAAACATATAGAGTACCATGCGGATCCTCAAGCGTTGGTGGTTGTCTTCTATGTGAGTTTTCCTCTCTCTGATTGGCCAACAGGAGTTCGTGGCTAGTTATAGGGGACCAATTTTGTAAGGAATAGATAATAGAAGTGTAATTTGTATTCATCCAAGTAGTTTGATTCCGTAGGCGTTTCTGTTCTACAACTACTTGTAATTCATGTTGATTTATCAATCCAAGAATGCTTGAAAATTACGTCTTGTGTTGTTCTTGGTTGTACTAAGCTGTAAACTGTTTTTCATTATATTATGTTACAAACTGTTTTAATCTTGCAAAGTTTTTTATATATTCCGCAATTAAGACTTGTTTTTTAAAAAGTTGACTTAGTTTGTTAAAAGCTGAAAAAATTGTATTCACCCCCTCTACAACATGTGAGACATATTATCGTCGAATAATCTTATATTATCCATTCTTGTTATTTATTTGGGACCAACAATGTATGTTATTTCTTTGTATAATGATGGTGTAAAGTTAAATATAGATACTACTTGCTCAAAAATGATGATATTATTATTTGAAAATGATTTTTATTGTATATGGTTCGTAGGATATGTGCGTTATATGTTTGTATAATGACGATGAAAAATTAAATATAGATAAAACATGTTTATTTAGTGTAATAATAAAATTTTCAGCAAATAATAGTACAACCAACAACATGCATGATTACCCTTTCAATAATTAGTGTTTATAAAAATTGATTTATAATAAACTTTATATAGTTATTGGAAATGTGTCGGTGAGATCATTGCATTATAATCAAGGCAAACCATATTGTTGTATATTGAAAAATATGATTTGAAGACAAAATTTTGTGAAAATCACTGTTCTTGTTCCAATGTTATCGGCTTGTAACTATCTATAAAGATTGTGTCTTGTGTTTAATCATACTTCGGTATAAGGATTGCTTATTTGACTAATATAATTTTATTAAACTAAATAATTAAATAAATATAGAAAAAAATACATATCAAATTTACATGCATTAAATATAAAAAATAAAAAATAAATGAAAATATATTTAAAATTCAAACAAAGTTTTAGCGTG
>JAOXNX010000032.1:16183123-16202660 GCA_028566075.1 Solidago caesia
GGTGTAGATATATGACTCGTGTAACACCGGGTGTGATATCAAAGCTCCAGAGTTTGGAAGAGTTGTGCATTGACCTTGGCCGGGTGAGTAAAGGAGTTTACGAGTGTCTTGTTGAGGTTATGAAGTTGTCGAAGCTCACATATTTGGATTTAGAGGTGAAAAGTTTTGACCTTATTCCTGAAGGTTTTAATTCAGAAAATCTGAAAGGATTTGTGATTCAAATTGGAGAGTTCTATCGAATCAGTGCGCTCAGGAGGTTTGATTCATTATTTTTCTCTTGTGATCGTTATCTGAAGATTTCAAGTGAACATCTTGTGCTTCCATTATTGAAGTGGTTAAAGAAACTGATTGAGGTAAGTCGTCCTAATACAATTCTAAATGGAATTCAAAACTTGAATAATATCATACCTGACCTGTATCATGGAGGTTTCAATAAGTTAGAGCGTATTGAGGTGCATAAGTGCTCCAATTTGTCATGCTTAGTGGATGATGTTACAAGGTGTGACGGGGATGAAGGGAAAATAAAGGAAATGTTTTTCAAGGAATTAAAACACCTTAATTTGTCTGAATTAAAAAAATTGGAGGTGTTATGGAAATGCCCAAATGAATATGTAAGTCTTACTAACCTAGTCACTCTATATATCAAATATTGTGATAAGTTAGAAAGAGTATTCACAGTGAGTGTAGCACAAGGCCTTGTTAATCTCAAGAAGTTGAAAATTGAATTCTGTGATGGTTTAGAGGACGTGATTTATGAGGGTGGTGGAGATGGAGATGATGAATGTGGAAATGTGATTGTGTTTCCTTCTCTTGCGACTATCTCCCTTTTTTTGTTACCCAGACTCAAAAGGTTCTGCAACTCAGCTGAGAATTGTAGCATCGAATATCCATCTTTGGTGGAGGTTAAAATAATTGGTTTTGGGAGCATGGAGATATGGGGACCTGGAATCCATAAAACACCCAACCTCAAAACATTGGTTGTGAATGATTATGTGCCAAAAGGAGTCGATGGAACTTTATCCATAAATGAAGCTGTGGAAAAATCAAGGAGAAAGTGAGAGGTAATTACTCTGTAAAATTAGCCTCTTGAATAAAATAAAAAAATAATAATACTCCATATAACATATAAAGAGTTACTCATATCTCCTATTTTTGTGAACTTGTTCATAACTTTATTTAATCAGGTTGATGATGATGATGATGAATAGAAACGGATGTTCAAGACAAAGGTGATTGAACGATATAAACACATGAAACTTAAATTATATCATGCCGACCCTGTGTGATGAAGGTTTCAATAAGTTGAAGATGTGCTCCAATGTGTCATACTTAGTACAAGCTGCAATTCTTATCAAGGGAAAATAAAGGAAAAGTTTTTATTTATTTATTTATAATTGGGTGGACTTTTGTTTTAAATTATTGTATTTGGCTTTTTGGAATAAAAAATAAATATTGTGTACCCAAGGAACTAAACTTGAACACAAGGTGTTTAATTAAATGTCCAAATAAAAAATGACACTGTTGTCTCGCACCATATATGCGAAAACACCCAATCAAGTATTATTAACACATAATATTCCTTATGTGTAGCAGTAATCGGCAATTAGAATTTAAGTTGACTTGGTTCGTAATTCTTGATACTTTATTTGTCAAAATGCATAACTTGATGACTTTTGGATCTCTATATACTTATATAGACATATAGTTGCTTCAGTGATAGTTCAATTGGTGTCCTCTAGTTGGAGTTGGTGACATCAGATTGTATGAAGTAATTAGTATTTTCAGCTTTTTTGAAGATTATCCATTAATAATATATCTTGTTCTTTTTTCGTCAAAAAACATTGTTAGCTATACGTAATACATTAAATTATTTACAATTTAAATATTGATTGGGGGATAAACTAAACTCAACCCGGCACGTTTATGATGCTTATTGAAAACGACCATTTTGACCAAAACCCATTTTAACCCGTTACTTAACGTGTCCAACTGTCCAACCAACTTATTTTGCAACCTTGAGTACCACCTCTAAATGTGAGCTGCTTTGATCATCAAATTTGATAGACATGATGTGGAAGACCCAGATGGACCAGGTTTGTGTTTCGTAATTTAACTTACTGATATAGAGATAGGTGCTTTGTTTTCCCTCTTCTTTTTTTTTTTAATTACGTGCCAGTAAGCAAGATTCTTGATGGAATATTGTTTGTGTTGGCAGCTGGAAAAACTGTGGATATTGTGGGAACTAGTGGCACTGGTAATGTTTCTGTTGTGCTCAGTTATATGTGAATAAATTTCAGTGAACTTACGCCTTTTATACTATACATGAATTGAATTCATGTGCAGGCAAATCAACCATTCTTAGATGATATTCAGGTTCTTTGACACTGATTCTGGGACGGTAACTGATTCATCCTTACTTTACCTTTTAGTAATACTTTGCTATGCACATGTGAATCTTACAACCCAGTTTATACTAAACCGTTGAAAGAGTTTCACACTAATCATATGAAGCGTTTAGTATAGGTGGCCTAGCAGGCAGGTTGGGTCAAAATGGGTAAAATATATTTAGAAAGGGTATAAAATGGGTCGACTTACTAGCACCTTTATTTTTTTTTTCCTGTTTTTTGATTAATTACTATATTAAGCTTGACCTTTGTAAATAATAATATAACCCGAGACAGTTGACTCATATTTTAAATAAATTAATGGGTTGAAATTGCTTCTCAACTATTTAGGGTCCCTCACATTTCCACCACCAAGTCTTTAATACTTCCCTATTTGACAGGTGAGGGTAGACGGGCAAGATGTACGGGAGGTTACACTCGAAAGCCTTAGGAAATATATTGGTATCATCCCACAGGATACAATAAGATCAAGAACATATTGCAGCTCTTTTAGAACCTATTTAGTGTAATTTTTGATATGTTGAGCTGGGAAATGCATGACTTAACCACCCTTTGGTTTGAGCAGGTATTATTTAATGATACAACATTTCACGACATTCATTATGGTCTCATTCATCTTCACCTGAAGAGGTCAGCATTGCATTTCTTTGCGATATGTTAATAGAATAAAGGGATGAGGTTCATTTTCACTAATCAATTGACTTCTGAGTTCTGACAGGTGTATATGATGCTGCTCGAAAGGCAGCAATTCATGATACTATCACGAACTTCCCACAACGATATTCCACTCAAGTACGTAGTGGAACGTGGGCTTAAAGGTAAGTTTGATTTTGTCCCTTTTCTTATAATTTGAAGGTAAGTTTATTAGGATTATATAATGGGTTCATGATGTTTTATTTTCATTCGTTTGCTTTTATTACAGTTATGCGGTGGTGAGAAACAACGAGTTGCATTAACTCATGCATTCCTGAAAGCTCCATCTATTTTGTAAGCTGTCTTGTTTCATTTGCCACTTATATTTTGTTGATGTGCAAGCGAAAAAGTTAAAAACGCAATGATCATGATATTCCGTCTTCTTTTTACATTTTTATCTATATGATGGTTTCCCCTGTTCTATAATAGTTTCTATTATTTGTATGATAAAGTGAACTTCTGATAAAGTTTATGTTTATAATGCTTTTTTTAAATCTTTGTTTCAGGTTGTGTGTTGAGGCAACAAGTGCTCTCTATAGCACAACCGAGGCAGAGATTCTGAACGGCAGTCTTTGTTTCTCATAGGCTTACAACTGCTAGGCAAGGCCATTTTCCCAGAAGTTTTTCTTGATATTTATTTTTACTCACTATCAAGGATTTCCGCCAGCGACTGGTTCAAAATCAAGACCAATCTAAAACGCTTCAGTAACAACCTGGACTTTTAGTATAAAAATATGATTTTTTTACATACTCTGTACCAAGAGGGTCAAACTATAAGTAACATCTATGAGTTGGTTTAATTTTTTGAGATACAGATTATAGTTCATGAAAAATGGAGGGTGGTTGAACAGGATGCTCATGAAGTTCTGTTATCAAAAGGTGGTAGATATGCACAACTATGATCACAGCAAAATAACACAGTTGATGATCTTGATGCAGCTATCATATTAGAGGCTTAAAATCTCTTTAAAAAGTAGTCAATGCTTGTGTCCAAAATTGGGTTATGGAAAAACAAAACGTTGTCAAAATTAATTTCAGGTTCTTTGTATAGTTTTCTGATGATTGTAGTTTGATCATTATACCGACAGCGATGTAACATCATTAGGTTCACATATACACTGCGAGCGTTATTCACACCAAGTTTTCTGGCGACAGTTTAAGCTTATGGTAGATTACTGCTGATTTACTAGGGGATATTTATTCGGGTAGGTTTCAGGTGTCGCCGTGTGGGTTATTTAGGTTTTGGCCAACCACCAGTCCACCTGAGACCCAAACTTAAAATTAGACTAAATATGGGCTTAAGCGATGAGGTATTTTAGTTTTATTTATTTATATTAAAGTTGTTTGTGTATTCAGATGACAAATTCCCGGTTGAAACAATTTTCGTTATTTGAATTTTTGCATAATCAACTTAATTAGTTATCGGGCTATTTGGATTGTGCTATTCAATATACTAGACAGGGTCTACTGCCCGGTTATGTATTAGTCTAAATATTAGTATTTTCTTGTAATAAATTCAAAATCTAAATTTTACACATCAACTTGTTCCGGTACTTAAATAGAAGCTTTTCAAAATTACATTTCATTTGTTAGAATACATTTAGCCACTACTCATTTCATTCACAATAACAATCAAACCTTCCACTTCCTTTCTCCATTGTTGCATTACGATTTACGAGTCATTAGTTACAATTAAGAATTACATACTTAAATTGTGTTGTTTTCTTAAAAATTGTTCTTTTTCTTTTGTCATGCTTTTGAAGTAGATCAAGAAGTATAAATTTTTAGGATTATATATGTCGAGGCTATATAAGTACTGAGACTTTTTTGGGCTATCGATGATCGATCGATAAAAATTAACTTAGGAAAATTAACTTAGGTAGTGTTTGGTTGGTGGGTTTTTATTCAAGGGAATGAATTTGAAAGCCATACATGATGTTTCTTTTATGTCAATGGGTTTAAACAAACCCATAAAACAAGAGTTTTAACAACCTATCTAGTATCATAGGTTTTTTCTAGATGGGTACCCGCGTTATGCGGTGGTCGTGGAGGCGGTGTGGTAGTGAAGACGACTAGTGTAGGTGGTGGCGACCGGTGGTGGTGGTGACGGCGGCGAGTAGTGTAGATAATTGATGTAAATGAGGTAGTGTAGTTATTTTAGGAGTTAAGGGATAAATTGTGTAAATTAATAGGGTATTATAGGTATATCAAGTGGAGATGTTTAAAATAATTAAAAAAATGGTAAGGGCAAATTAGATATATGAATTCATTATTTGAGAAAAGGAGAATAAATGCTTTAATAGGTAGTATAGATATAGATAAGCCTTTTTCTCTTACACACACACACTATATATATATATATATATATATATATACTAGACGCATGTCCGCGCGATTCGGCGGCGATGGTGATAGCGTCGATGGTGTGGTGAATGCGGCGGTGGCGGAGACGGGTGGCGGCGAAGGATGGCGGCGGCAGCTGTGACGGGTGGTGGGCGCGACGGTGGTGGCGGTGGTGGTTGTGTGGTGGTGAATGTAAAATTATGGATGACACGACTTCTAATTTTGCGGTACTTGGGGAAAGTGAAAAAGATTTGATGCACTATCATGCCTTCGTCTTTTAGTAGAATTCACTTGGAGGTACCTTCATACATTTCATATCAATTAGCTAATGGCGAAAATGTGATTCATGCTAAATAGTGGGAAATTGGTAAGGTCAGTGTTTATTGATATAGGTTTCTTCATTATTTTTTGAATATGCATCATTATTTTCTGATAAAGTTATTATTTATTTAATATGGCAGGTGTATATCCCTCTTTGCTCACATGGTCACTGGATTCTCGTCGAGCTTCAAATCCCGTCATTGAAGGCGGTGGTATATGATAGTTGTTTGCGTCTCATAACCGAGCGTGAGTTGAAGAACATTATTTGTACTAGATAGACAAATCTTTTGCCTAAATACTTGGATAAAATTTCCTATTGGGAGAAATCTGGAAACCAGAAGCCCAAAAAGTTTAATGTTACAATGGATTGAGACATGACAGTGCCACAATAAGCGGAAATACGAAGAGGAGATTGTGGTCCATTTGTATGTATGTGGTTGGAAAGGGTGGCGAAAGGCATGGATTTTCATCTTCCGGGAGATATAGATAAAGGTGCATTTGGGTTGTTTTACCGACATTATATGGCTAGAGCATAGGCGGATCTATCTTAGGGCCCGGGGGGGCCCCGGCCCCCTCTGTTTTTTCTCTCCGTAGTGATATTTTATCCGTAGTTCGTTCGAAAAATTATTTCTTTTAGTATTATTTTGTGAATTCCATGACTTTTGGCCCCTTCCATAACTTTCGGCCCCCTCATAAACTTTCTTCAAGATCCGCCACTGGGCTAGAGAGATATATGCAAGGCGTATCCTACCTCCAGAAGCCCAATAGATCGAGCAACACGGTATTGATTAATTATAGCCGAGGAAGAGGTCATCGTGGCTAGCTACGATAGACATGTTAAAGGTTATTGTGGCTCTTGGTATTTTTGTAAGTTTAGAGAAGTAGGTAGCAATCATTTGCTTATATCATTTGCTTATATTACACTAGTTAGCAGATGGTCTCTTGTCAACCAATACGAATTCATCCACCAAACCAACCCAATCCTATTTTGTAACTTTCCATTTACTCAACATTGGAGTATTGTGGGGGTTAATTTTTCCACTTTTTTGAATTCATGGTTATTTTCTTTAATCTCTTTGATTTGGTATGCATTAAGTTGTTTGTAGGATGAAGATCGTAATTGTTTCTACGATAATCAAGATGCTTAATTGTTATCTGATTACCTCTTTGGAATCCACAATCTACTTAAAACCTTTTCCTTATAAACATGATTCAAGGCAAAATATAATAATAATATCAACAAAAAAGAAAATATTAAAATTTTGACAATATCAGCAATGTATCTATAGGCTTTAAATGTTAAAAGATTAACAAAGTTCTCACCTGATAAGCAGAAGGACTACTTGCAAGTAATCTGTTCTATTAAAGTTCAAGCATTTTTAGAGAGATTCAAATATTTTTTTTTCTTTTTTCTATAACTAGTTATGTGATGTAAAACTAACTGTAATGCTGAAATGGAGAGACCTGCACAATTGAGTCCTTTGTTATGACTGTTCTAATAAGTAGGCGATACGGTTTCCAAATCATATACCTGGATCTGGTTAAGCTTCGTGACAACTTCATACATGGTTGGTCTATTATCTGGATCCGGCACAGCACAAGCCAAACCAATCTGCAACACTTGCACCATCTCGTCTTCGACGTTATGAAATCTCATTAGCTCCATGTCAAAAACTTTAGCTGTCCAGTCTTCCCTTACCACTGATTGGACCCACCTTGAGAGATCCACCATGTCGCCTCTCGATGGAGATTGAATTGGTTGTTTTCCAGTCAACATCTCGAGTAGGAGGATACCGAAGCTGTAGACATCTGATTTATGAGTGTGTTTTCCATATTCGAGGACTTCTGGTGCTCGGTATCCAGCAGATGAGAAAGATGGAGTTGGGGGAGTGTGCATGACAGGGAGCAAGCCGGTATCGATGATACAGGCCTCCATATCTTGGTCGATAAGTACATTTGACGATTTGATGTTGCCGTGTGTGAACCTAGAGCCTCCCTTGAAATGGATATGGGCAATGCCTCTTGCAATTCCCAGGGCAATTTTGATTCTGGTATCCCAATCAAATGGAATTCTACCCGCACCACTGTTTCCTAAAATTTTAAGTGAATTTTTAATCACTGAGAGAAACTGCAATAAAAAAATTCACATTCTAGAGATTTGGCAACTTTTTACGCATTTACTTATGAATGGGCCTATTTGTGTTTTATCACGGGTGGTAAAGTAAGAAAATTAGTTATAAAGTAGAAGCGTCAAACTCGACACATTCACTAATCAACTGGTGGGATCTTTATCAGTCAAAGAATTTAATTCAAAAGCATAACAAAAACGAAATGGGTTGAACGGGTCAAATGTCATCCAGCTTGTACTTATAATATGGACAACCTCGTAAGTCATTTTATTCAAGAGTTTTAGATATATAACATTTGTAACTGTATTTTTCACAGTTGCTATCTACACAAAAAAAAAAAAGAGCGGATGTGTTTCGAGTCAAACCAACTATTTGTCCCAAACCAAGGAACTACATGTCTCAACCCAAATCCATAATGATATGTTACCCAAACTGTCCGACCCACCCAAAGATTTCAAATGTTTTGTTCAACAAATGTTATCACTGATATAATTTGAACTGAACTTGTAATCATATATGAAATGCTAATTATTCATAATAATCAGAAATCTCCTTTCAAAGTGATTGGTTCTACTAAAAACAACAAGCTCATTTTGACACCTCTACTTAAAAACGAACTTCTAGCAACAAGATGCGCACATACACATACAAGACAAGGTTCATGTGAAAAATGCTTACCATGCAAGAGGGTCATTAAGCTACCAGCAGGATAATAATCATACACAAGAAGCTTCTCATCCACTGAGTAATAGAAAGCATGAAGGGGTGCGACGTTTTGGTGGTGTCCAATCCTCTTTATAAGCTCCATTTGCTGTTCAAACTCTTTCTTACCTGCTGCCACGTCTTTCAGCCTTTTCACAACCACTGTCGTTGAATCCTCTAAAACTGCCTTATATGCTATTCCAAAACTACCCTTCCCAAGCACCTCAGCAGAAGCTCGCAACAAGTCATCAATATCAAAGTTATAAGAACTTTCAAAGAACACCAGCTGCTTCTTATCATTATCTATTGGCCCACTACCAATTGCTTCCCTGGCATCCTCATCCCGCTTGGCAGTTGAAGGCTTCCTTTTCTGGACTTTACTTGAATCGGTATTCACTTTCCTAAGACAGCAGTAAACAAATATTACTACTAGAAGTAGCACTGCAACAGTTCCCACAAGTGCAATGGCTATAATAGCCCATAATGGAACTTTCTTTTTGGTAGGATGGAGTTCACAAGACTTGAGAGGTAGTCCACACAAGAAAGGGTTCCCCATGAACGAGGTGTTTGGGAAAGTCTGGAAGTAAGATGGAATAGGACCCTTGAGATGATTGTAGCTCAAGTTCACATGTCTCAGTTTTGTGAAATTCACATCTGGAATTGGGCCAGATAGGGCGTTGTTTTGGAGGTATAATCCACCCAGACGTGTCATATTCTTGATACTTGGTGAAATATTGCCGCTGAATGAATTGAATGATAGGTCCAGTATCTGCAGCCGGGGAGGAAAGAAGGCGGGCAGGTCTCTGTTGAAGTTGTTATGTTGAAGGAAAAGAGAGCGGAGTGAAGGAAGAGAAAGGATATCAGATGGTATACTTCCATTTAAATGATTTGATCTGAGGCTTAGAACTCTCATCGCATCAAGCAATCCAAGAGTGCTGGATGGTATGGGTCCTGTAAGTCCCACAGCAGGAAGTCGAACCATAAACACACGAGTGCCATCGGAGGTACAGGTAATTCCTTGCCAGGAAGTGCAGATGCTAGTCGCATTTCCAGTCCCATTGCCCCATTTGAGCTTTGGACTATGAGTTACGGCAGCAGCAAATGCAAGGAGAGCCTTTTTGTCAGAATTCAAGTCAGCACACACCAAAGGCGAAAGGAAGAGTATGACAAGGACTGGCAGAAACAGTTGAGAAGAGCAGAGTTTCATGACTAACTTTTCACACATTGGAAGCTTGTGGTCAATCCTATCAGGCAATTTCCCTAGCTTGGCACATATAAAAATGGGATTAGATAAAGATAGTGACAGTACTTCATTTTGTATACGTAGATAATGCATACAGAAGTAATCAGCAAAAGGTTGATAGAAGAGAATAAAAGTGTAAAATATGGTAACTATGCACATCCGTCATCAGTTTATCAAATAAGAAACAAAATCATCTATTCATCACAGTGTATAGAGAACAAGAACTTTAAATCATGGCCATGGTAAATTACGAGCTTACAATGTCAAAAATATAAATACTAATACATAACCAGAACTTACTCTATGTCGATGTTATAAACAACTGCCATACTTGAATCGAAAAGACATATATTTATTTGTTTGTATAACTTATATATTTTATGAAATATCCAAAATTTGAGCTATGTTTCTATTATTCTAATGCAGTTAACACTGAATTTTCCTAGTAACCTCTGCATTCTGCAACGTACAACTAAAACTCATCTTTTTCTGAACAACAAAAAAGTAATAACTTACAAAGTCAAAATACAAGAAGTTTCAACCAACATATATCTATCTGTTTCGATAAGTTATTTTCTGAAAACTTGCGTTATTAACAACACTGTATATGTCTTACTACTAATCTCGGCATCAATCTACTAAAATTTGTCTATTTCGAATAATAAAAACGACTTACAAACTCTAAATACGGGAAGATTCTAGTTCTACTACCACAGGAATCCAGTTTTATAACAAATATTAACCAACACTGACCTCATTCAAATTAAAATTCTAACGAAAATTAACAAATCTCCTCTTAGCTTTTAACTATTATATCACACATCTAGCCATTTAATTTCCTATTAGGATATATTGAATTACCTAAGAATATTTAAATTTTGAGCTATAAATACATATACAGATTTCATGCCAATATATCTCAACTGCCAAAAACATGCAGGTGAACTAACTATTCACTGTTCCGAATCATCAAACGTGAACAAGCGCGCAGTTAGTTAACCTCATATATATACGGAATCTATACGTATAGCTCAATTAGCAAATCGCATGTACGTAAACAAACTTTTCACGTAAAAATACGAAAAATCGCACATATTCAATCTCGGATAGCCTTATCGATTAGCAAATACACAGAGAGAGATAACATAAACTTAGCAAATTAACACTAAATTAAACTCATGCATACAGAATCTATACGTATATAAATCATAAATCGTATAAAAAAAATCGGCAAAAAAACACTTACAAATGGAATCTTCACTCTTGTGAATAAACTAATTAAGCTGATTCTAAAGCTGTGAAGTTTGAATGATGAGCTCCGGCAACTGCTTCTAGAACGAACTCCTGAGAATTTGAACTAACTTCCAATCCACTTCTGGAACGTTCAGGATTTTAATTTAAGAGAAAACTAACGAAGCACGCTGAGAGGTGAAATTGAGTTGAAATTGATGAATTGAACGTGATAATTTGCTAGCATTTGATATTATATATGTATAGATATAGATATGTATGTATATGTATATGTATGTATATATCGAAATGCAATGTATATGTACGTGTTGATAAATTGGATTGGAAATTTCTACTTGAAAATTTGAATGTGAATTTTGAGAGAGATGAAGCACGCAGTAAGTGTGTGTGTGTGTGTGAGAGAGAGAGAGAGAGCAGTTTGTTGATAGAAATGTAACAAACTGGTAATGTGCACGGAGGTGAGAGATACACGAGGCCGGTGAATATATATATGGTTTCATTTTCAAGTTTTGTAAATAATCTCCCTTGCTTTTTGTGGTAATTACATTATTTACCCATGAATTCAATACCTATTTTATGGGTTTATAACAATAAAGTGTAATGAAGTTTATCTCAATTTTTATTGTATAAAATGAACTTTCAAACCGTTTATTTGATGTACATAATTTATAAATTATTAATATTTGATGTAAAAGTTAACGAAAGATTTTGTTAAACTTATAAGGTGACGTTTATTTTAAAAACATTGAACTTTTTCCAAGTATCTCGAGATACTAGTATTAATTAGTACTTTAATCATAAAAAAAAAAAAGAACAATATGTAAAAATAAGTTGTGACCTTTTCTGCTTAAACCGTTTAATATATTAGTTCGTTAAATTTTTTGTTTTTGTTTTCAAGTAATGATTGGTATTATTAAATCATAAAACGCTAAAAAGAAAAAAAAGAGAATTTAATAGAAGATTTTTTTTTCTGTGTTATTAATTTAACACACCCCTCTCCTTTATTTATTATTTCAAAATCTCCACTTTATATACCTATAATACCCTTAATGAAATTAATTTACAACATCTACCTCTTAACTCCTAAAATAACTACACTACCCCTTTTTACATCAACAACTTTTACATCAATAGCCTACACTACTCGCTGCCGCCACCACCACCACCAGTCGTTGTCGCCACCATCACACCGCCGCTACCACCACCGCCGTCACCACCATCACCGCCGCATCGCGAGGGCATTCGTCTAGTACATAAAAAAAAAGGATGGTTTATATGTTCTTTAAATCAAATGATAGTCGAAACACATTATTTTTTCCCCATCAAGTATAATTACTACAATTTTTTTAAAATGCATCGGGTCCAACTGATTAGATAATAGATATCATGGTCTTGACGACCAGGAAAAAAAAATTCAAAAATAGTCAAGGTCCCAGTCAAACCTCATATATTTGAGTAATTCGCCCTCCAGGAAAATTACCCATTTTAAGTATTTGAGTCGACAATAGAAATGATGTGCAACCTAAACTTCATCTAAAGTTCAACCTAAAGCCCAACAGTTGGGGAGTATGGTTTTTCTTTAAAAAATAAAACAGAATTCTAACCCATTCATTTCGTATATTTGAACTTTGAAGTATCACACGAATCAACTATTCTGCAAAACCAGTTGCATCAAACCGACATCTTCAATGCATAAGAATATAAAATCGGTATTGCACTTTATAGAAGCGTCCATCTAAAAGAAGTGGATCATAATTTTGCCTGTTGATACATAGATGATTTGGAAATCGATTTGTCTAACACAAACAAAGATTACATGAACATCCATAACAATCCAAACAAGAACTCCGAAAATAAACAACATACGGGCTATTCTCCTTCGAACCAATGGATTTTACTTGTAGAAATCAAAATCAGTGTCGGGTTTCTTTACATTGGTTCTGTAGCCCTTCTCAAAATCCTTGGGAAGGATAACATACCGGTTCTTTCGCACTGCATGCATCCCTGCTTCTTGACAAATGGCGGTAATCTGGATGCCACAGCAATTAAGGTCAAGCAATGGTTGTCATCAGATACGGCAAAATAAATAGCCATGGGGGTTAGGCAACTAAAGTGCAATTTTTTGTCCTAGTTCTTATAAATGATGTGTGTTAAATATGGTTAATAAAATAAATAAGCAAAATAAATTATTTTAAAAAGCTTTTTGGTAAGTTGTATGCATTTTAAATACACTAGGGGACCTCACTCTATTCGGCCATCTCCTTTTAAGCTAATGCTTTTATTTTAGCCATTTGACCCATTTTAATAAAAACATAGACAAAATCAACCCATTCAAAAGTAAACAAGTCAAATTGCCCCCTCTAAACTTGTCAGACTTGTAGCATAGTTATTGGATTTAAAGAAGACTCGGGCGAGGCGGGTCACACAAGGTCAAATGAACGTTGAACTGCATGAAATCAATTTTACCTCAGCAGCACTGATTTTGTCGGGCCGAGAGACGTAATCTTCCAAGTCAACTTCGTCACTCAAATTCATTTTAGCAGTGCACACCTAAATTATAGAAGTTACATTAGAAAATCACAACTAACATCATAAATCATATCAAAATCTCAAAACCATGTAGCACATGATCTAATAAAAATCTGCTTTATTGAATAGAATAATTTAAGAAATTTTTGCAATAAAAATATGCTTTGGCGATTTTTGACATGTTTGTCCCATATGACCCATTTCCTATCAAGCTAGATCTTTATTTTCCCTGTTTGACCCTTTATGCATAAAACATAACCAGCACATACTCGCCCATAAGTACCTGAGTCGAAATTGCCACATCTGTAATAAGAAAATCAACATACATGAACTAAATATTTTACCTGGAAAACAAGCCTCTTTTGTCTTCTATCAGGCAATGGAAACTCAATCTTGCGGTCAAGCCTACCAGGACGAAGAAGAGCAGGGTCCAAGGTGTCAGCTCGGTTAGTTGCCATTATGACCTTAACATTCACTGTCTGGTCAAACCCATCCATCTGAAAACAACCCATATTTATGGTTATTATTTAAATCTCAATAACAGAAAATCATGTACAACAGGGCCAAAAATGTTAATAACTTATCAAACTATACTAATAAAGGCAGTTTAATGAGGTATTGAATTCACCTGATTTAACAGTTCCATGAGAATACGCTGCACTTCTCTATCTGCTCCAGTCTGAGCATCAAACCTGGCAGTAGCAATGGCATCTACCTCGTCAATGAATATAATTGCAGGTGCATTTTCTTTGGCAAGACGGAAAACATCACGAACCATTCTGGGTCCCTGTATAAAGGCATGAACGAAATGAGATAATCATTAAAATAAGATGCATTAAACTATTTGACGCTTTGCATATCGCAATAATATCATGAATTAGAATACGCACACACACGCGCGCGCGCACACACACACAGAAGCATACATACAAGGTCTCTTTCAAGCCAAAGTTATGAGTGAAGAATTTCTACATTTGCTCTAGTGCTAAATTGTGGTTCATTGATAACATGATTTACCTCTAGGAATAAAAAGACATGCAGAAATACAAATAAATAATTGTCGTCAATTCGTCATAACTCAAGAGCACTTAAAAACAGATACGAAAGGCATACCTCGCCCAAATACTTCTGAACAAATTCTGAGCCAACGACCCTAATAAAAGCAGCAGTTGTATGATTTGCAACAGCTTTGGCAAGCATGGTTTTACCAGTGCCAGGAGGACCATAGAGCAGAACACCACGAGGAGGGTCAATACCTATCTGTTTGTACAATTCATGATGAGTCAAAGGTAACTCAACAGCTTCTCGTATTTCTTGCTTTTGAATATCACATCCTCCAATATCCTAAAAAATCACATTGAGAAGAAAAAATGTTAGCTTTACAAGAACCAATACTCAACGTCATAGCAAATAATGTAAATCACAACCTACAGACCAACCCATGTAACTAGAAACACATAACAAATCCATAAGCAACTGTAGAATCATGCATTACCATTTCTCAAGTTTAGATTTCTAAGGTTTAATGTTGCTTTAACACAATAGCACCAATTTTAAATTTTCCTCGAATCCATTTTTGTATTTACTACGATTATAACAATGCACATTGTGTGAATAAACATCCACGGAGTGAAAAAGTTACATTCACTGATATAAGCACTTAAAAACAGAAATACAAATAAACTAACAAGGGATAAAGCCTAGATCTCCACAGTGAAAGGGACAACATCATTTACAAATAAGTAGGATCTGTAGACCCAGAAGCATCCTTAGGTTTTAGTATTGACTCGGGGGAAAGACCTCAAACAACATGAATATTTGAATATATATACACAAAAAAAAATAAATAATGAAAGGGGGCAGAGAGAACAATAAATTGAAGCAAGCTTCAACTCATATTTATACATAATTGAAAGGCACATTGTTGCACTAAACAATTTCAAATAAGCAGAAATACTAACTCTGCTATAGAGTACATGAATCTTGATGTCTATAGCATGAAATAAAGCAAATCATATGGATTTAAAGGTCCCTAGTGTGACAAACAAGCAGGCTTGCTCTTCAAATTGAGGAAGCATCCAAAGTAATACCACATACCTTGAGAGAAAAAATGTACTAAGACATAGCAACGGTTTAATGACCAATTAAGGCAGGAAGGTAAATAATATGACATACTTCTTTGCTATTTCTTTTCTGTGCACAGATACGATCAACAATATCCAATTTATGATTATTTGATACTTGCAAAAACTTATTGTTCTACATAAGTTTATAGGATAGCACTAGCTCACCTCACATCATGACAAGTTCCAAAACAAAGACTTCACTACAGAAACTAAAAGGTGAACATAAGAAAAGTGTGCCAAAATTCTTTAAGAGGTCGGAACATCATACACCAGTTATACATACAGATGCATGGTGCATCGCCCAAAGCTCCTAAAATTAAGTGCTTTAAGCTCTTCACAATGAAATTCCAGGCAGAATGGCATAGTAGCACAGCATGTAGAGGTTAAAAACAGACTAGAAAACTCTTAGGGGTAATAGAAAGTAGGTCGGAATTTATTTCAATGAAGATAGTTGATTCAATATGGTAAAAATACCAGCTAAATGACATGCATAGTAAGAAACAACCTTATTATCCAGTCTATATAGCAACTAAAACCTCAATCCTCCAGTTTCACTTTGTTATCCGTCTCAACCGTCCAAATAAATGAGAAAACGCACATTATTATAACATATGCACACTTTTTTTATAAATCCACGCCACAAAACTATATTCATTACCATTCAATCTAACATAGTTATCCTTTCTTACATTTGTATGTAATTTGTAACCACCAAATTCAACGTACTTACCAACTTATTACCATTCAATGCAGTAACAAACAGCACACTTTGGTAAAAAAAAATCAGCAAGTATGTTTTGGTACAGGTTGCCCAGACAACTGCTGAACCAGAATAGACAGGAGTCCTCATAGGGTACAACATTGATTTGGGCAGATTTGGTAAAAAATATGTAAGTAAGAAAGAAGTTGCCCACATTCTGGAATACTAAGTGACTGAAAACCATGGCAATTATTTCTCCAACCTAACATGACCAACTGGAAACTAGTGCAATTATCTATCCAACCCAAAAGCATCAAAAATGCAAAGCATAAGCTAACTGGCACTTATACGTATCAGGTCCTTTGTGTAAGACGGTAAGACCCTGCACAAAGACTGCTCAGATGATTTGCAAGCTCTCATTGCCTACAAAATCAAGAACTACCATGGACGGAACTACATACACCCATTACAAGCTATCAATTATTTTTCTAGATTGGGATCCTTAAAAGAAGTCTACCAGAAGCCACACGACTATATATATAGCCAAAGGGAATACACGGGCTAGGGGAATTTAGCAGACTTCTAGGCCTCACTATTCTTTTATCTGAGAGGGTGCAGTCTAACCCACTAAACAAATTTTTTCTCCATAATTCCAGTGTAATTTAATGTAAATTTTATGTCAATTTGTAGTTGAACCCTCTAAATTTATCTATAAGCCTTATAATTTTGATAATGAACCCACTCGAGAATAACTCTAGCTCCAACCCTTTGGAGCATATATAGGCACCCCCCAAAGCTCAAACAATATGTTAGTGACGTATATTTAGGCATTGTGCTCACCAAGTCTATAGCCATCATAATATCAATTCAATACACTCCTTCCATCCACCAGATTAATGCAAAAAAAAAAAAAAAAACTCATAATTCCATACATGTATACATATTCCATAATAGCCAGGCTTAAAATCAACATGCCATTGATTAACAGGTAGGTCACGCTATTCGCCATTATAGAATCAGATCTAAATTACTAATTAATCCTTCCATCAACAATATCAGCTAATGCTACTATCTGTATCCAGTTAACTCTTCATAAGGTTACCAATAATTTATGTCAAGTTTAAGCCATATAAGTTGTCACGTCATGAAAAGCCGCGCAACGTCACCGGTTAACAAGTTAAACTAGTTTCAGATACATTAAACAGAATAAAATTAAAACTTTGAAACACACAGAAAACAGTTTACATAAACATGAAAAGTTAAAAACTTACAAACTTTGTACGTTGGATAAACACAATACCAGAACGAGGAATATTAAAACTCCAATACAGCACATAATAGAAGGTCTATAAGTTTGATACACACCGTAACAGAACACTACAAGTTTGGTACATTTTGATACATATGCACTTAACGGCTAACGCTAACTTGAATCAATACATAATACTAGAAAACTAATTGTTTTTTAACATATCTAACTTTACCCGCAAAATCTATTGTATGCATCCCACTTTAAATCTAGCTATTATTATCATAAAACACAAAATTATATATATCGGGCGATTTTTACTTTTTCATGAGCTAACCGGTTTACAAGTCATAAGATTCAGCGACATCTCAAGCTTTAGTGGGACCTAAAGCAAAATTCTAATATGGGACATCTCGTTATGTGCAGTGTTATAAACCTATAGGTTTTTTTTGTATATGTATATAGTCTATACAAAATTACTGGACCTAAGACACTAGTTTTAGCAGCTTTACCCTTCAGACAAATACATTGAGGCAGAGCTAGTAGGGGGCTAGAGGGTTCTCGGCCCCCTCCAACCAAAACGACTACTTATGTATATTTTCATTTCAAGGGCATTCGGCCCCTACCAATAAATCAACCGCCCCCAACAACAACAACAACTGTACCCAATCCCTGCCTGCCCTGCATAAGCAGGGTATGGGGGAGGTGAGATGTAGACAGTCCCCTTAATATCAAATCCTAGCTCCACCTCTCATAAAATAGCAATACCTAAAAACTCTATACATACAATAGCAAGTTCGAAACTTTAACTAATTAAAGGCTACATATATATATACACTTACACTATAAGTAACATCGGGTTTTTCGGACTGACTCAACAAGGAAATACTCGAATCAGCCTCAGGCGGCAAGACATCAACAAGGGCATTACTATGGCGGTGGAGGGCAACCGAAGCGGAAGGCTTCAACATCTCTCTATTAATAGTAGACAGAATCCTAACATAGTAATTAGAGCCAGTAGTTGATCCAACAATTCCATTATTGGTATCGATCATCTCCATAAACTGCCCGATAACAAGCGGTACCGATTGGATCCTTTTCACCTCTTCTTGGGACCTCAAAAGCTCGCGCTTAAGGTTTTTTTGTTCGTCTTTTACGTATTCTTCTTGGATTTCGATGAACTCGATTTGGCGTTGGAGAGATTTCAGACGTGTGTAGAGATCGTCTTCGGGTTCGGGTTGTTGGGTTTGTATGGTTGGGATGGGTTTTGGGTCGAGAGTCATTGTTGATGCCATTGTCACGGTGGTTTACGACGGTGGATTATGGCGGTGGGGAAAAATTGGGATAGTGGCGGAGGAAGGGATATATAGAGAAAAGATTTCTTGTGTAGGAGTTTATTGTGGTATTAGAGTTTGGCCACTATAGTTTTTTCTTTTTTATAATTTGGACACAAAAGTTGTGAAAATTTTTATATGCTAAAATCGTTAACTTATGTTCAAGAGAGGGCCTATCTACCATCTACCATCTACCAATATATATATAAGAGGGTGATAAATTCATTCTTAAAAAATAGGAATTTTTGGATGGTTTCCAACTTTTATTTACAACCATTAGATCATATTAATGAATTTATTTTTGACTTTTAAATTGATCAATGACAATATTAATCCTCATACTTTATATGATTAGTCAAAATATACCCTTCTTAATTATTATAATATACCAAAAATAATAATAATATGTAAATAATATGTCGCATAAAAAAATCAAAATAGTAGGAAGGGAAAGTAAATATAGTACAATGAATCTGCCCTATATAACAATATGTATCATATCTAATACTATT
>JAOXNX010000032.1:16406855-16420149 GCA_028566075.1 Solidago caesia
TGTGTAAATTCTCGCGCAATTTGAAAGAAGAATCTGTTTTGTTTTATGGTTGTTCTTGTATCAAGTGTTCCGAATTAGTGTGTGCATCTAGAGGGGGCATTTTTGACCGATTTATGAAATTTGAGTAAGTTTGGGTTATAATGCACATATCTGAAGGGTAAAACACGCAAAAGTATGAAACTTTGCTAAAAAATGAAAATATATTAGTGTATATTAAGCCTTTAGTCTGTTACAACCTTTTAAATTGCCATGTTATTATTATTCTTATTTTTAGATCATTATTTTAGGAGTAGTTATTATCATCGTATTTTATGTATTAGTGTTACATACATGAAATTTTATTCTAAGTTGGCAAACAAGTGTTGGCTGGTCAATCTGGCATGAGATGGCTCGTCAACAAGAGTAGTTATTACTATCATATTTTATGTTTTGGCTCTTTGCGAAACTGCTGAAATCCTGAAACTGATTCCACAAACCTGCGACGCCATAACAATGCATAAACCTGTTTTGAGCCTTTGCCAATCTTTCCGAACTGCCCACACGCACCTGCAATGCCATACCAGTGCTTATATTTTGTATTTTCGCTTTGTTATTTTATGAATGTCAATTGATTTAGTGTACTTTCTGGCTCTTATCTCTTTTACAGCATACAATACGTTCTCTCACAAATCGACAGCTGCATTCAATTTGGAGAAGATGCTGATGTGAAGATTAGGGATTTTGATCCAGATGAAGATCAGGACTAGAATGTGCGTGGTCTTTCAAGATTATCATAATTGTTTATGTGCTTTTGGCTTTACTGATGATATTGTGAACAAATACCGTATATTCTTTTGAGTAACATGTTCCATTCCTGTTTTATCAAGGTGGTGATATAGGTGGTCGGACAGTGGGTATGAAGTTAAAATGGTTAATGTTTAGGCACGGATCAAGACGAGTATGTTCTAGTTGAATGTTACGGCAATTCTTTTTTGTTGATCTGTTATTAATCTTTAGGAATGCTCGTTGTGTTCAGTACATCATTACAGTTAATATCACATAATTTCCTGTTTATAAACCCTGGCCTACTTTAATCTTGCTCAACTAGTTTGATATCCCAATGTACTTGCACAAAAAAATAAAATAAAATAATTAAAAAAAAAGAAGAAGGAAAAGAAATAGTGATGGCAGATGTGGTTGTTGGTCCTGTTGAGAAAACTGTTGGCTCGTTGTTTGTTGTGGCTAAAAAGAAGATTTCTTCGAAAATTGCAAAGAAAATGTCGAAAATTTCAAGAAAGAAGTTAAAAGCCTCGAAGATATGAAGAGTCAGGTTCAACAAAAAAATTGATATTGCCAAAACTAAAGGTGATAATCTCTCATTGCTGGTGTGGAAGAGTGGGTGGAGGCCTGCCAAGAATTATCCAAGGCTCAAGTGTTTCTGGGAGAATTTCAAAATGCCAAGAAGTAGACATGCTTCGAATAAAATAGGAATGTGTTTTATCATTACGGTAAGGGTGCAACCGAGATGATGACGTACTCCTCTTAAAGAGCAGAAAGAAAAAGGCAAAGATTTTGTGACGTGTTTCTCTGTTGAAACTCCTCCACCCATGCAACTAGACGTTTACCAAACAAAGAATCCTGAAGATCTCGTTACCCACAATTCAGCTTTGAATGCTATCGATCCTGCTCTTGAAGATGAAAGCAAACAAATCATTGGAATCCATGGCATAGGTGGTGTTGGGAAAACCACACTGGCTATGGAAGTTGCAGCAAGAGTCAAAAAGACTAATCTGTTGTTTGCTGACGATGTTGTTTTTACAACCATCTCTCTAACAGTAAATGCTGAGAAGATTCAAAAGGAACTTGAAGATGCAAGAAAACGCTGTTTTGAAAAGGGACAAGATTATAATCATATTAGACGATGTCTGGGAGAAACTCAACCTGGAGTAATTGTGCATTCCATGTGGGAGTGATATCTTATTGACGTCTAGAAGACGAGATGTGTGCAACAAAATAAATACTCAAAGTATAATTTATGTAGACTCTTTGCCAACATCAGAGGCATGGATTCTTTTTAAGCGTGTGGTTGGTGAAAAAGTGGATACCGATGCCGTTTTGAAACCAGTTGCATTGAAGGTCGTTGAAGAATGTGGTGGATTGCCACTGCTTATTCAGGCCGTAGGAAATGCTTTGAAAGATGAAAGCATCAAATCATGGGGACGGGCTCTTACTCAACTGCAAAAACATGCACCATCAGATATCGATGAGGAGATACAGATCTCATTTGAAGCTAAGCTATGACTATCTTAAAAGTGAAGAAGCCAAGACGTGCTTCTTGCTCTGTAGTTTGTTCGCTGAAGACTGGCAAATTAGATTGGAAGACTTGGTATTTTATGTGGCGGATTTAGAAAAGTTTGATTCCCTGGATAGCATAGAGGATGCAAGAGGCAGGGTTGAAAATGCAGTGAATATCCTCACTTCTTTTGGCTTGTTATTGAATGTGGAGGATGAAAAAGGCCGTACCAAAAATGCATGATGTTATTCTTGATGTGGCATTGTTAATTGCATCTCAAGCCAATAACCAATTTCTGGTGGAGTCTGGGAAAGGCTTGAAAGAATGGCTACCAAGACACAACAACTTAGAAAGATCGATATACGGGGATCTCCCTCATACATCATCAAGCTTCCTGATTATAAGGTAAACGTTCTACGCCTTGAGATTTTCCTTGTATGGCAGAATGGTGATTTATCAATGATTTCAGAGGAATTCATTGGGTGAATGAAAAACGTAAAGGTTTTAGATATCTCGTGTAATAATATCTCATTCTTGCCACAATCATTTCAACTCCTCACAAAACTTGGTACGCTTGATCTTCGCGGAAATAAATCTCTCCATGAAATTTTGATACTTGGGGGGTTGAGAGACCTTGAGATTCTAATTCTAAATGGAACTGGAATAACTGAAATTCCTAAAGAGATTGCCGAGTTAGTAAACCTGAGGGTGTTTGGAGTTAAGGATTGTGTGCATCTATCTCGCATAACACCGGGTGTTATATCAGCGCTGTGGAGATCGGAAGAGTTATGCATTGGCCTTAGCCGGATGGATGAAGGAGTTAATGGTTGTATTGCTGAGTAAATTGTCAAAACTCATATATTTGGATTTAATGGTTAGTAGTTTTGACCTTATTCCTGAAGGTTTTAATTCGAAAAATCTGAAAGGATTTGTGATTCAAATCGGAGTTTCCGTTAAAAGCAATGACTTGAGGAGGTCAGATCGTCATCCAATTATTTCTAGTAAACCTCTTGTGAATCCATTATTGGAGTGGTTAAGGAACTTGACTGAAGTAAGTCGACTTCATGTACTTCTATATAACATTGAAAACTTAAATAATTTGATGCCGACCGTGTATGAAGAAGGTTTCAATAAGTTAGCGTATTGATGAAATGACTAAACGAATAATCGGTTTGCTAATTCCATCTTAAGCCCCTTTAATTAACCTACAATTGTGGCCTCCTAAGTATTTAATTTCATTACTTGTAGATTGTACTATATATGTACTTAAAAAAGATTTGTTTTATTTGTTTAATTAAGGCTGAAAACTAGTTGAGTCAAATTTAAGCTAGAGTTCGGCTCGTTTAAATTTAAAGAGCCTGAGCTTGTCTCCTTTAAATTTAGAGAGCTCGAGCCGAGTTTCGAGTCTTATGTGTAAGCTACACACGAATAAGTTATAAGCCTAAAAATAAGTGACATCCTCGTTAAGAACTTCCAAATCCATGGCTGCAACTTTCCTGACGCCTTGATTCTTTGACATAAGCCATTAAAGGAGCAACACCATTTTTTTCCTTCTTTCCCAACATAAATACATCCAGAAACAGTAAAATACTTTTCAAGCGGTAACAAAGAACATCTTTTTCTGCTAACTTTGTTGCCTATCAATTGTGTATTTCCACTAATAAAATTTTGAAACAAAAAAAAAGGATAGCATCATATTATCATACTTCATCCGTCCCAAAATTATTGTCCACTTTTGACTTTTTGAAGCCTTTCTTTATCTGCTTATATAATATAACCTATAAAGTCATCAACATATCAAAAACAACTTAACATACAAAATAAAAACATATACTTACATGAGCTATGGAGATCGTGTTCGAAATGAAATTATAACTGTAAGCTCAAAATTAATTTTTATTAGATAACATATACTTAGCATAGAAAAATTGGTGCCCAAGCGTCAAAGCCATTAGTTATCGTATATTATTTGAGAAGCGTTAAGGTAAATAACACATTATAATTTTGAGAAAGGTTTCATGATTTTAGGATGCAGATGATGGGTTTCTTTTCTGCAAAATAGAAACATACTTGGAATTATTACCATAAGTATTAGTGGAAAAAATATTTCCGCACTATAAGTCGTCTTTTGTAGTAAACAAATGGGTTCTGCTTTGATTTTTGAAGCAACTATGTTTTAGTTCCTTTCCCAACCCACTGATTTTCGATTCTATAGAGTACGAATTTTCATCGAAAAGATTCATCGGATTATTTTATGGCTGATTTGCAATAAGCAAGGATAGAAAAACAATTTTCAAATTTACCAAAATAAGCCTAAAGAAAAGGCACCAACATAAGCCTAAAGAAAAGGCACCAGCATGTGTAAGCAAAGTACTAGCCAATTTAAGAAAATATTGAACATTCAACATATGCTCTCGAATCAACAAAAACCAACAAAACTGAAGTCGCCAAACTCTCCTCTTCTTTCTAAATAATCCAACACGCAAAAAGGCCATCACTAGATCTTCACTCGTCGTCTTCATCTTCGTCCTCATCATTGCCTCCAGCAGCAGCATTCAAAGCATTCAACCTCTCAATAAGCTTTTGCTTCCTCTCATCATAAGTTAGCTTCTTAAGGTTATATCTAGCACAAGAAACACAACACCCAATAAGATGATACTCAAAAAATACTCGCTTTCTAGTGGTATCATTGTACACTTTCCAGTTTGTATTAAGATATGTTCTTTCTAGAAGTTCAATAATGGGTTGGTTTCAGGTCAAAACGAACAAACTATTGGTACCAGTAGTGCCCAAGCCCCAAATAAAACGATAAAACTTAAATTAATCTAACGATAATCTAATTATATAAATAAAATGAACTAGGAGGCCTTCTGCATTCATAGAACACTTCAGACTTTGAGCCCATATGAACCATCTACTTTCAAAGCTATTTCTTTTAGAGCATTTGACCCTTAAGGAATAAAACATAACCCGAGCCAACCCATTCACAAGTAAATGGGTCAGGATTGCCACCTCTAGTAAAAACAAAAACAAAAACAGTTGTTACCTCTTGTGCTCCTTGGGAGGCTGCTTCTGAGTTTTCTTTGGGCTAGGATCAGCACGAATAGCTGCATGCACCTTTTTGTAAACCTCTTCAATGTTGTCTGGTTCAACCCCAGCCTTTATGTATTCTGAAAAGTGTGTCTGATACTTCTCGGGTTCATCTTCCATTAAAGTCTGCATTGATTCAAGTAAATATTCAGTTTTAAAGCACAGTGACACTAATTTACTTGATTTGATATCTGGTCATATGACATTTAGGATAAAGATTGTGTGGACATGAGAGACTTACCCTCATGTAGGAAGCAACATGTCCCCCATATATGTATTTGCGGTGAACATCAGCATCAAGTTGCTTCCCGTCCTTGTTAAATCCAGCAAACCTCTTATCACTGTGAGGGATGTCAATTCCACCATCAAGTGCTCCCTGTAAAAGGATTTGAGTCATAACAGGTAAGCTTGATAACGGGTCAGAAGATGTTAGTTTTGTTTGACCTTCAAACTGTTGGTTTTGTTTCTCGTTCATTGATATTTGCAACAAAAAAAATATGATGTTACTAATACAACAATCTGTGTTTTCTTGAAGAAAGACGATTCAAGAGACTATAAGCAATACATCACATGTTTCACTGTTAACTAAGTTTATAAAATTTACACGTGACCCGTCTGGGATCAAATACAAAAAAATAACAGATGAGTGCTAATTAAACGAGTTGACAATGCCACCTTATATTAGATGAGGTTTCTACTTGTACAAACATAATAAAAATACGTTTTATTACACCACTCAAGCTAAATGTAAAAAAAAAAAAAAAAAACAATTGCACTTACAACATTAAAACATATACCTTGAGGGCACCAAAAACACGATTGCCGGTGGTTGTGCGGATAAGACCAACATCTAAAAGAGCACGGAAAGGCCTCCTGCTTTCTGCTGGTTCAACTGAGAAATCTTCACCAGTGGCCTGTCAAGAAAATTACTTAATTAAAAACCACTCCATATAAAGAAAGCTCAATAGTGGAAAAACAACATTGATGCTGTATACCTCAACATTTCCCTGATACTCATCATCCATCTCAAGCTTTTTCAAAACTCGACGAGCCAACAAGAGTCCAGTACAATAAGCTAAATTCACCAAAATTCAGTCTACTTTCCATTATGATCAAACAATTTCAAATGACGGGAAAGCAATACCTGCAGCATAGTTTGTAAGTCCAACTTTAAGTCCATACTGAGGCAGCTCATGAGCATAAGCAGATGCAAGAATCATATCACCAGCAATGCTAGCAGATACAATTTGTGCAATAATATCCTTATTCGTAAATCGCACAACATAGCGAAACTTAGGAGTGTTATACTTATTCTTGTCTTGATTGATCAGACGGATCCTCGCACGATAATCAGTCTTACCCTCTGCACCAATAATGGGAAATAAAAAAGAATTCAGTAACTTATTATAAGACATGGCAATTAATAATAGACAAATAATCTTACGGTCTTACCTCTCCTTCTCTTAAACTTGACTTGAAACCTCTTGAAGTATGATCTCGACTTTTGTGCTTTAACAAAAGCCTTCAAGAATAATGCCACAAGAAATAAACTCGTTATGCAAATTAAAAATGAATTAAACTGCTGACTAAGAGGGTGTTTGATTGTGCATTTTTATAATGAGTATTGCAACTTCAATAATAACAACATATAATCAGCGGTTTAATGCTAAGGATTAGATAACTTTACTGCAAAATCACAAAATCCCAATTATCATTTGATCGCATAGAAACCAACAAAGCCTGGTAAAATGTACAGAAAAAACGGTATATAATCAAGTTTTAAAATATCAATATCGCATATCTGTCAAGTGTTACACAACTATATATGCTATAAAGATATACATTCAGTGGGAAATTAACAACATCTTAATGTAAATAATATCGACAAACACAATTCCTCTAGCTAGATAAAAAATTTTATCACAAACACGGACTTTAAGGCCAAGGAAAATAGTACACTAGAAAAAAAGGCATCCCACCATGTTTTAAAACCTAAGTCCTGCTATCAATTTTAAGAGGCTTTTTGGCAAAGCTTATTTGTAGTGCTTATGAGCCTATCTCTGTTTTCATTCAGACAACTTACGAGCTTATTAGCCAACATAAGCAAGCATTTGTAAATAAGCTAGCCTAACCACCTTTGATTAGCTTATTTTTTGGCTGATTGTTTTCGAAAAAAAATCATAAACCCACATCAAATTGATCTTATTGCTCCAGATCCCAGAAATTATTATTAGATTTTGATTTACTATAAGCCCAAAAAAAGAAGCTAATCCAATTATCAATATACACAAAAATAACACTAAAATATAATATACATATATATACATATAATCAGATAAATGAGAGAAAATTACCATGGCTGATGGGTGGGGTGACTACAGAGGCGCCAGACAGCGGAGAAATATAACAAGGGCATTCAAGACCCATAAATAAAAACATAACCCTACACATTTTAGGGCTAATTGTTAGTTTGGAAAGTGTACCATTGAAGACCTTTGATTCTTGGTAGATGTCACATATAGTCCCTAAAATTTTTATGGTGGTTAGCTAGAGAAGAAAAAATAAATGTTCACAATACGTACAACCTAATAACTCAGATATCTTGATATATATCAAAAATCAACTAAAATTATGTTATGTATCAGATATTATGTTACTGAATTACTAAATAAAATTTTTGAATGATAATAGAGCATCCGTAATAATATCAAGTTCATAACATCGTCACATTAGTTTTTTATAAACTACACTTTTAATACACTTATCCGGCCATTTACTCTATAAAATTCATAAAGTACATAAAAAAAATCTATCAATTTTTATTATAACTAGTTCTAGTCGTATCAATTTTCTCATAGAGTAGTGCTTGAGGGTCAGATCTATAGTATTGTTTGAATCGTGCTCAGGTTATCGTAGAATCGATCAAATTTTTGGATCTGCACGCGTGATAAACGAATTGTATTGTCCTGTACTGTGTGGAATAAAATCGTTATTGGAACAGATGTGGAGACATTTGTGCAAGATTTCATTGGTCGAGTTCGTTGTTTCTAGTCATTCATTCCTTTTTGTCAAGGGAGACATTGTAAGGTGAAGATTCTTTGTTTACAGAGAATTTAGTGATTGTTTGTTAAATCATTTCTATCCGTTGTTCATAGACATGATCCGTTATGTTAGATGCATTGTGTGTCTCATTTGTTTCTAAGATCGAATTACGTTTTGGAGATCATCAAATCCACGTTCTTGATGATCATATTCTAAAAAGACAGCGTTCAGGACCTGTTATGGTCGTTATAAATTTCTTGTTATGCCGTTCGATTTGATAAATGCTCCTGCCGTATTCATGGATCTGATGAATCGTGTGTTCTGTTCGTATTTAGGCAAGTTTGTTATCGTGTTCATTGATGATATTTTGATTTACTCGCAGAGTAAGAAGGAGCATGAGCAGCATTTGCGTACGATTTTGCGACTTCTCCGTGGTGAGCAGTTGTATGTGAAGTTTTCGAAAGCGAAAGAATTTATGTGGGGTGAACCACAAGAACAGGTGTTCCAGTTGTTGGAAGACAGGTTGTGTAATGCTCCAGTTCTGTCGTTGCTTGAAGGAACTGATGATCTCGTCGTGTACTGTGATGCGTCGCATCAAGGTTTGGGGGTGCACTGATGTAAAGAGGAAAGGTGATCGCCTATTCGTCAAGACAATCAAAGGTTCGAGACTGATGTCAATGGAGTCCGTTATTTCAAAGGTGGGGTGTGGATTCCTGCTGTGAACGATTTAAGAGAACTTATTATGAGGGAAGCTCCTGGTTCTAGATATTCCATTCACCCGAGTGCGGATAAAATGTACAGGAACTTAAAGGCTGACTATTGGTGGCCAGGTGTGGATCGAGACATTGCTGAGTATGTCAGCAAGTGTTTGATCTGTTCAATGGTAAAGATTATAGAATGGAGCAGTTTGCTCAGTTGTTTATTAATGAGATTGTTACGAAATTTGGAGTTCCTTTGTTTATTATTTATGTTAGAGACAGTTGGTTCACGTCAGATTTATGGAAGCAACTCCACAAGGCTTTGAGTATGTGATTGAATCTTAGTATCACTTATCATCCATAGACGGATGGGAAGAGTGAGCGTACTATTCAGACGTTGGAAGATATGTTCAGGTCATGTGTGTTAGAATTTAAAAGCAGTTGGGATGTTCGTCTACCACTGAGCGAGTTTTCGTACCATATTAGCTATCACACGAGCATCCAGTGTGCACCGTCTGAAGTTTTTTTGTATGGTCAGAAATGTAGATCTTTGTTGTGTTGGTTGGAATTAGGCGAGAGGAGTTGGGTCGAGCTTCCTATTGTTCAGGAGACGACTGACAAAATCGCCACGATCAAAGAAAAGTTTAAGGTTGCTCGTGATAGGCAAAAGTTTTATGCTGATAGATGATGTGTAAAATCTAGTTTGAAAATTTATAAACAAAGACTACTTAAATACTGATTACTACACACGCTCAGGCAGTGGACCCGTTCGTATATAGTATAGACAAAAGTAAGTCCAGGTTTGAACACATGGACTGTTTATTAAGAAAATTGCTTAGTTTAAAATATTTACAGAAAAGTAACGTTTAATGACCATAAGTCAGTTTTGGGTTTTGGAATTCGAATTAACAGACTAAAGCGGAATCCGGTATTACCGGGGCAATGGTTGTCCGAAGACGGGTGGAAATGATGAGTAGTAGGGAAAACAGATAATTAAAAGGTCATCCACCAAGAATCCGTTTCACAATAAGTTCAGGTTGCACTTTAAATAAAAACCAATCCAAATATGTTGATAATAATAATCGTGACCAAACAAAACACAAACTGGTACCACCAACGTTTGTGACTTGATTTAAATCACCTAATTAACTAGTTCTTTTTGGATAAACTGGTACCACCAACGTTTAAACAATTTCCCAAAGCAATTAGTTTGTTTGATTATTTTAGTAACAATTATGTCTATGTAAAGGTAACGTGGTACTACCAACCATTAATCTCCACTTAACAGATTAATTCCTATTACTATCATATCATTCACTATCATACCATGAACTAGCGTCAATTAAATAAAGATAAATAACTGAAATCATATATATGAACGACTGGTACCACCAATGAAGAACATATATATCACCAATAAATATGATAATAAATTAGAAAGAATTAATTCATTAAGGTTTCGACACAACGTTAAGAAAAATCAACTTGAATTAAAAGTATTGTGCAACCATCACAAATTGTTTCACATCATCCCGGTGGAGCCACACATATTAATAGAAATTAAATATGTTACTAGTAAGGAAGACATGATATTACCTTAATGAGAATTCGTAACAACGGAATGGAAATGGAAATGGAAATGGAAATGTTCTTTTTCTTCGAAAGTAATTTCTCTTTTGAAATTACTACTGTAATATTATTGTAACAGGAGGTGAACCGACAGCAATTCAGTAACCCAATGATTATTATTATTAGAACGATAAAACTACTGAGTTTTTGTAACAGAGAATGTGATTATTATAACAACTAATTTAACAAGAATTACGAACTATTATTACAGGCCTCTGCCCTTTCTGTAAAATGTGGAGATGTTATTCCAAGTAAATCAACCATCTATTTATACATGAAGTAAAATTGGTCACTATTTCGGGCACAAAACGCGGCGCATCCAAACCATCTAGCTGCATCTTTTAATAATTATCCACCCAACGCGACGCATTGGTCACTCATCGCGGCGCATTGGGTGGTTTATGGCCACTGAACTCGACGCATTGAACACATCGCGGCGCATTTAGGGTTAAACCAGAACCTAACTCGGCGCATCACTGGACGCGATGAAATCTCAGCATTAAAGGACTGCGACGCATTCAGATAAACTCGGCGCATTGGTTTTGAATGGATGGGATCGCGCCGCATCAAGATGGTTGCGGCGCATTGAGTGATTGACTCAACTTGACTTTCCTTTGTTTTATTTCTTGTTCCGTTCGTTAGTACCATTTTGACTCGTAATTGTCGTTTTCCATGGATTTTGAGTACAATACCTGTTAGTACCCTGAAACACTAACAAAAACCATAAACGCAACAATTGTATTCTAAAACGACTTCATTTTACTCACAAATGGACAAATACTGATGTGGGGAATATGTATAAATTGAGACACATCAATAGACGTCATAAACCTCTTGAGTTTCAAGTAGGTGATAAAGTTCTGTTGAAAGTGTCGCTGTGAAGGGCACTGTTCGTTTTGGTAAGAAAGGCAAGTTAGGTCCTCGGTACTTTTGATCTCGCGAGATTGTTCAATGTGTAGGTCCTGTTGCGTATGAGTTGGAATTGCCCCTGGAGCTTGGCAATGTTCATAATACGTTTCACGTGTCGGTTTCGAAAAGTGTTTGGCGGACGTGCCAACAGTTATTTCTGTCAGTGATGTTCGGATAAGCGACGATCTTCAGGTTATTGAAGAGCCGGTCGAGATCATGGATCAAAGTGTTAAACGATTACGACAGAGTCGTGTATCGTTGGTTAAAGTTCGTTGGAGGTCAAAGCATGGTCCTGAGTTTACGTGGGAACGCGAAGATTTCATGAAAGAGAGGTATCCACAACTCTTCCGGGGAAGTCGATTTTAATTTTGAGGACGAAATTCTTTCAAGTGGAGGAGAATGTGACAACCGTCACGAGTTGTACTTTCTGTTTTGTTAATTGTTCGTTTGATAGTCTTGAATTGTGATCTGATGAGTCTAGTGAGACTTGTTCTGTGATTAGTTCTGTTCAGTGTTTGTTTTCTCGAGTATTGATCGCGGTAAACTCGAGCTAGAACTTAATATGTTTAACAGATGTTAGTAACTAATGAAATGCCATAAAAACAGTTATCGAAAATAATATTACACAATTTGTAGGCTCTCAACTATTACACTAAATAGTTTACTCACTACAAATGTTTTCACTCTTGCTATGATTGTAAATAAGAATTGATAAGTATGTTCTTGATGTATGGCAGTGATTATGATGCAAGAGGTGAGTTTCCAATTGATTCCAAGTGTTGAATATATAGGAAAAACACCAAGAGAGCCGTTTGAATTTGATGGCCACTGCATTAGCCGTCGATCTGATCATCAACCGTCGTCAGATAAAGCTTTACTTTTCCAGGAATCTTGCCATCATGCTTGTAATGATGATACCCATAATCTGTATTCTTTATCTCTAATGAATAATTAATAGCAAGAACCCATGCTTTTGTGAGAAGGATTAAGATAAAGAATACACACTTGTGTTTAAAGTATTGATTTGAAAATGAAGATGAGTTTAAATGATAATTTTTAGGGTGGCAAAATGATAATTTTTTAGGGTAGCAAAATGATAATTTTTTGGTGCAAAAAACGATAATTTTTTGGTACACACACTTTTAGGGTGGCAAAATGATAATTTTTTGGTGCAAAAAACGGTCACAAACAGCTAGTTAACGGTCAACTAACGGCTAGTGTATTTTACCCGGTTCCAAAAACCGGTTATTTTACCCGGTCCATTACCCGATTCTAACGTTTAAATCCCGAACCGGTTCCGAACCGGCGGTTCCTTCGTACCCGGAACCGGTTCCTCAGGAACCGGTTTTTTTTTGTTTCCAGTTTTGGTTTTTCGTGCTCGGTTTTTTCGTACCCGATTTTTTTGTGTACGGCTAATACATATCAACAACAAAGCTTCAAAAATAAAACCTAAGATTAATTTAGAACTTAAAATGAAAATGTTATTAATTAAAAGATCATCTAATAGTCTTATTAGATTTAAAAATGGAAATTTTTCATGAAAGGGTAGCAACTGAGATATAAATGGTAAGCTTTCAACTAGGGCTGTCAATGGGTTCGGGTTCGGGTTGGCGGGTTCGGGTTGGCGGGTCGAAAATCTCTGACCCTAACCCGA
>JAOXNX010000032.1:16420249-16430437 GCA_028566075.1 Solidago caesia
TTATCAAATTGTCATTTTTTGCTTTAATATAGGCAATATATTACGATCAACTGCCTTTTAGGTTAAAATAAAGATACCCGCGGCAACGCGCGGGCATAAATTCCTCGTTTATATACAAATCAAGACTTCATGGATCTGATTTTAACTTGTCGCTGCCGATGAATCTGACCGTCATCATCATAAGATCCGGCTAACCACCACCATTGAAATCTCTGGCCACCAACATCCTAATCCGGCTAACCACCACCATCGAAATCTCTGGCCACCAACATCCTAGATTCGGCTACCACCATCCTAGATATGTATATATATATTTTTTTGGAATGGCAGATAGATATGTATATAGATATAGAATAAGATGATGACGACAGATACAATATATGTGTGTGTGTGTGTATGTGTGTTTATTTTATTAATAAATAAAGTTTATTATTATAAAAGTTAATTACACTTTTGGACCTTGTGGTAAGAAAATGACGAAAATAGTCCTCAAGTGCACGACACGTGGCATGCCTTAACAGCCAAATTGATGGTCGTTAAAGCTAGGTATCGTCCGAGTGGAAAAATGATAAGTTTGGGTATGTCTGGCGTAATTTTTAAAAGTTAAGTATTAAACCAGGTATCATCCGTGTAATTTACCCTTAATCTATTACCTTTTATAAAGAATCCCCCCCCCCCCCCTTTCAACTAAGAAGTTGATCTTTCCAAATTACCCATCTCCATTATTCATTAATGTAAACATCTGCACTTAATATACCTATAATACTCTTAACGAAATAATTTACAACATAGATCCTTCAGCTCCTAAAATAACTATACTACCCCCTTTACATCAATTACCTTTACATTAACTAGAAATCATACCCGCACGATGTGTGGTGGTAGATGACTTCTTAATTTTAATATATTTGCAAATTTAAGTTAGAATATCTTACAAGAGATTACAAACATCTTGCATTTCATTTATAAAGTAGTATAGATATTGATAAGTAGATTAAATACATAAATATAAATAAGATAAATATGAAAATGTTGAAAAAATTGAATTTTAAGACACATTGCATTTTATTTATAAAGTAGTATAGATAACCACACCACCATTGTCGCCGCCAACGCCGCCACACCCGTCGTCGCCACCACCACACCGCCGCTACCACCATCGCCGTCGCATCGCACGGACATGCTTTTAGTTTAATTTAAAATCCTTATTCAAGCGTTTTGTGAAAAAACTCCCTGGTAAAATCCGAGTATATTATATTATATACTATATTATTTCTCATTGAAGTGAATAGTGATCGTGGGATTTTTATTTATTTATTTTTTTAAAGATTTGAACCTTTTATGAATCTTTTCTTGAACCTTTGTTTTCTTTTTTCATTTCATTCTCATTGAAGTGAATAGTGATCGTGGGACTTGTTGGGTTTTTTTTTTTATAAAGATTTGAACCTTTTATGAATCTTTTCTTATTTGTTTTGAACCTTTGTTTTCTTTTTTCTTTTTGGTTTTGAACTTTTTTTGTCACTACAATTTTATGTCAGTTGTTGTTCACTACACGCCATTTAAGTCATCATCCTTTAATGATATATATATATATATATATATATATATATTGTTTTAACTTTGTACAAACTTTATTTGCATTCGACAGATGTCGACAATTTTTTTTTAGAACAACAAACTATCATATTCCTATTTTTAAATTACATGAATTTTAGGATGAAATCTAGGACTTCTGAAAACCCCCTAATTAATCCACCCCACAAATGTAGGAAGTGAGATATCCTAGCATTCAACAGATGACGACAACTTTTTTTTAGAACAACAAAGTACCATATTCTTACTCCTAAATTACATGAATGCTAGGATGAAATCTAGGACTTCCGAAAACCCCCCAATTAATCCACCCCACAAATGTAGGAAGTGCGACTCGAACCCAGGTGAAATCTCCTAAGGTCAAAGACCTTACAGATGGCTACAATTTATTTTTTTTTCTTTTTTGTCTTTTGTTATTTGTACGATGTATGATTGTGGTATTGTTCTTAAAAAGGAAAACGCTTTTTTTTTTTGAACCCTTTTTTCTTTTTAATTTTGCACTTTTTTTATTCACTACAATTATATGTCGATTGTTGTTCACAGTGCGTCATTTAAGCCATCATCCTAAATGATATATATTGTTTTTCTTTTTTTCTTTTTATTTTTTGTTATTTATACAATTTAGTTGTTGTATTACTTAAAAAAAAAAAAAAAAAACAGATACTCGTGACAAAACGCAGATGAACCACCCGGTTAAGATTATTTCAGGTTTTAGCAGGAGATTTTTTCTAACTAGAAATTACAGCCAACCAAAACCTCTATACCCACCATTCCAATATATATAAATGATGATCCCACGTATGAAAGAAAACACATTACGAGAATCAGAGCACGGCACATAAAGGTACCACAAATCAACATTTGCAAGTTCGATGTTATTCACTTTATCACTGGTCTATTTCTATTTCTTTTTCTTTGTTTTAATTTGTTTAAATGTCAACTGAATAATATTATAGCTTCATATCTAATGTTTTAGATTTTATAGTAATCTGTAGGTTGAGATTAGAAAAAATAAGCGGAGAAAAATAAATGTTATATGCGTTTTTCTTTTGAATTATTGTCTCTCTGTTTTTATTTTTTCAATTAGGGTAAACTTTGATCTGCTTAATTATTCAATTCGGGTTGCATTGTCCTTGTCACACGCCGATTTGTGTAATACATAATGTGTATTTAGTTATTTACTCGATTCGAGTAATACTTTATAAGCCCTTCTCAACTTAGGTGACATTCTTATACATTTTTCTTAAGACAAGTATTTCATTCATATGCTATCATATGCTCATAGAGGCATGACCGTGTATATCTATTCGGCAGGCCTGGCAAAATGGGCGGGTCGGGCGGGTTTGGGTAACGGGTCATTTCAGGACAGCGGGTCGGACTGAGTCTACTTGTTTTTTTTTGTTTGTTTTTTTTATTTTTTTGGCTGCAAACCAGTGCAAGTCTTGTCTCATTTCTTGTGTCCAAATTGAGAAGTAACAATAACTAATATTTAGCCAAGTAACAATAACTAATGTATTTAGCAATTACAAAATGTCAATGTGCTCTCATTGCAAACATCAAAAGCACCACACAAAGCATAAACTTGACACTGCTTTCTAGGTTGATTCCAAAACAAATTCCATTAATTAGTTACAAGCAAATATTTCTAGGTTGATTCCAAATCAAATTCTAGAGTTATAACTGCTGTAGTAAATATTTCTCCATTCTAAGCACCACTTGTCCAATACTGTTGAGAGCCATTTCACTTGCATAAGTAGATATTGTCTCACTTTTCTCATACCTAGTATTTAATAGAGATTGGGCATTGTTGTTATATTCTCACATATTTGTTTGTAACGAGATTGTAAAGATATCTAAAATGCCGTTAGCCCGAAGGCCGCATTTTTCTTTATGAACACATCTAGTTGGGTAATCGGATCCCAGTTAAGACTTTTAGTTTTGCTTGTCAAAATATAAACTAGTTGAAGATTTTAAGGTAGTAGAGTATCCAAGTTGCGGAAATAAAAGAAATTGCTATCAATCCGTGTATGTTACCCCAAATTGAATTTTTCCGAAAAAAATTACAGCTAGGAGTTTGTACTGATGGAGGTTTTAGTGACACACTAAAAGCGTCTTTAAATTCTAATATTGGTGACACTTTTCAAAAATTGTAGGTAAAACATATAGATTATTATTTTTTTAATCTTTTAGTGACACATTTTGCTTAAACAAAATATGAGTTTTAGTAATATTTTTTAAAAAGTGCAAGTAAAACTTATTTTGCGGCTACACTTGCAAAATTGCAGTAAGAGTGGAGTAGGTAAAAGTCTTTAACCATACTATACCCATACTTTCTATGTGTAGGTGTTTGAGTATTAATGACACTTTTAATTACTTTTAATGACACTTTTATGACATATCTTGTAGTGGTGATGTTTAAAACGAATGGAAACTAAAACCTTATGTGTTATATATGATGGAGTTATATATATATATATATGTATATATGATAGCTTATTGTTAGATACATAGAGGTGGCTTCATATTTATAATGATCTTTAAGTACTTTTTTTTGGCATTTACAGAATTACAGTCCATAGAAGTTTGTTATACATATATGATTCATTATGCATATGTTCTAATGTATTCCTATTGTTTCTTTTGTTTCAACAGGTAGCGATCGCGATCATAAACCTTTGAATGTAGGATCTTCTAAACCTATCTTATACAAAATGCTCTAAATCATAAAAAATCCGTAGAAACTGTAAGTGTTAGGGCCGTTTTTTACTCATATATAAACATTAAACAATATCAATAGTGATTTAAGCAAAATATCCAAGAGATTGGCAGCTTGCTTTTGCTAGCTATATACAAGTCAACAATGGATGCAATTGTTAAAAAGCAGTGCTTGTGTATGACAGACCTTCCTAATGAATCTTTGTATTTGATCTTCGAAAGATTAAGCTCAAAACGTGACCGAGAATCTTTTGGACTAGTCTGTCATTATTTTCTTGATATTCAAAATTCAAGCCGTAAATGCTTGAAACTTAATTTCTATCCTTGGTTAAGAATCTCCTCTTGTCCTATCTTCGGGTGTGATTCTTTTGTCCTTGAAAAAATGTTTAATCGTTTTAGGAAATTAGAGTCGTTGTGCTTGAAAAGTTGCTATGATATCTCATATTCTGGTTTATATCAATTGCGAAAAAATGGGTCTAAATTGCAGTGTCTTTATCTTGATATTTGTAGCGACGCCACTGACATAGGACTCTTTTCTGTTGCTTCTACGTGTCCATTTTTGTCCGCAATCAGTTTATGGAGTTGTTCTTCTGTTAGTGATCATGGATTGGAAATCTTAACAAAATCGTGTAAATCTTTAAAAGAAGTGCATCTTGGATGGTGCGATAACATAACCGACAACGGGATTTTGTCTCTCAACCAAAATTGTCGTCAACTTAGAACACTACAAATATCTTGGTGTGACAACATTGTTGGTGTAGGCTTCCAAGGGATGTCTCCTACCTTAACTTGTCTAGAACTCGATGGTTGTGCGTTTGATCCTAAAGCTCTTACTAAATTTTTAGGTGGAGGGTGTCTCGAGTATCTAAGCATTTCTTTTCCTTATAAGTTAGGACCGGCGAGAATTGGTTTAGGATTTGCTTTAAATCTTAAAATCCTCGACTTTAGAAACTGCAAGCTCGTTAAGGATGATTTGATTATGAAAATCTCAATGGGGTGTCCAATGCTGAAAGAGTGGAACTTATCATTTTGTGACAATATTCGGTTACCTGGTTGGGAGTGGATTGGTTTGTACTGTCAAAGCTTGGAGAGACTTCATGTGCACAACTGTCGAAACCTCTGTGATCGAGGATTACTTGCTTTGGGTAATGGCTGCCGACTCCTATCCGTCATATACATGAGTGAATGCTGCCAAATCACTCAATCTGGGATTCGATCTTTTAAGATACAGAGAGAGGATGTGGACGTCAATGAGAAACGACTCACAACAATTGCACCCAGTTGGGCATTTACGTTTAAAGTGTAGGAAAAACCAATTGAAGCGTCAAGATCCCCAGCTAGAAAAAAATTATGATTGTTATTCATGAGTTGTGTAAGTTTGATAAACGCATGTATTTCTAAGAATTTGAACTTGAGAATTTCAATTGTTGTCTTCTTCTACTCTACCATCTCTATAAAGTTAGGGTGTGTTACTGTGTTGTGTTTGGTAGGGGAATTCAAAGGAGAGAAATTAAAATGGTCATATCTATTGTTTGGCAGGGAGGAATCAAATTGGGCGGAAAAATGTTTATTTCTCAAGAAATGGTTTGGTTCTATCTTGATTTCCATTCAAAACGAGGGAAAAATAATAATTAGAGGATTTTATGTAAAGATCTATAGAGCTTAGTAACCGGCCCCACTTAAAATAAAAAATGTTTGTCCCCACTTTTTTTTTTTTTTAATAATCTAATTTTTTTTTTTCTCCTTATATATTTAAGAGTTAATTACTGAAATGGTACCTGTGGTTTTCAAAATTTTCACGTTTCATGCCTATTAGATCAAAATTACACGAATGATACCCAAAGTTGCCAAAAGCCCACTCGGACCATATCATCCACTAACGGACGTCAAATAGGCCGTTAAGTAGCCTCACATGCCCTGCACGTGAGGGGTAAAAATGACATTTCAGTACTGAAATCCACTGCCTTTCACGTAATTAACTCTTTTATCTATTTATATATATATATATATATACACCAGATATATATATATATATATATATAAAGTATATATCTCATTATCTATATCAAATCCAAATCTAGATCCAAATCCAAACCCATATAATCCACATCAATAACAGATGAAGCAATTTTTGACTTACAGAGAAGAAATGAAGATCCAAGTAAAAAAATCAATAAATTGCAAAAAAAAAAAAATCAAAAGAAAAGTCATGAGGGTGTCGGATCCATCATTTCACACCAGAATCCAAATAGATATATACACATACGATATATACACATACACATAATAATTCTCCCATGAAGTTGTCTTCTTAACTGATTGCTAAAATCATCAATTTCTTTAAGTTCTAAATCAAGCAAAAACATTCCCTACCTTTGATATCAATTTTTAACCTTTGAGATCCACCACACACCACCGGAAATCACCTCCAGTCATCACCGCCGGTAACCACCATACCACTCACCCAACCGGACATCACATCCGGCCACCAAAAACCCAATCCCATCGAAACCCACCGCCACCACAAACGGCTACCAACACCACCATGTCCCCAACGAGCACCTCACTACTACTGGTACCAACATTAACATCCCTAGCCACCGATGCGGATACCGAAGCAGACATCATTCGTTTAGATGACATTAATGAAGTTTCAGATTTGTGATTATTTCTGTTTTATCACTACTATTGTTTGAGATCTGTTTTTCTAAAGCATTTTGTTGGTTTGTGGGTTTATAAATGATGATGATATAGATATGGAATGGATGGAAAGAAAGATAGATATAGGTATTGAATTTGGGTTTTTATTACAAATGCAGGAAAGAAAGATGGAAAGCATTTTGTTGTTTTATCAGTACTGAAAGGTCATTTTTACCCCTCACGTGCAGGGCACGTGTGGGGGGACTTAACGTCCAGTTTCACGTCTGTTTAAGGCAGGTATGGTTCGAGTGGGGTTTTGGCAACCACGGGTACCATCCGTGTCAATATGATCTCGTAAGTATTAAACCAGTAATGGGTGACAACCACAGGTACCATTTCAGTAATTAACTCTTATTATTATAATTATTGTATAAAATATCAATGCAGGTGGCATACTTTAAGTTTTATTTCTTCCAATTTAAGTAATGAGTCCAAAATATACTAATATAGGCAACATATTTTTTAAAAAAAATTCATTATCAACAAAATGCTTACTTAAACTACCTATTAATCATATAATGACATATTATCATAAAAAAAATTTGTTTAATAATAAACAAATATTTTATGTTAATATTGGAATAAAATTTGAAATTAAAGTAAATATCTACATTTAATATTTTATGAAGTTTATTACCTATACTGAGACGACACAAAGAATATATAATCAGTATATATATAGCTTAAACCCTAAATGTTCTAATACTTGTATCTATTTATACAACGCAAACGTTTAGCGTTCTACTTCACAGTAAACATATATCAGGTGACAACATGAATGTGAACAATTTATGCAAAGAAGGCGTAAAAGTGAAAAGAATGTTTCTCAAAGGGGTAGTTGTGTAGTTTATTGAAAAGGCTGACTAGTTCAATAAAAAAGCCATAGTAGTGGACATATATATCACAGATCGATAGCTTGAATATCTGGTCATGACTTGTTCAAGACCTCTGCGTAGCTTTTTCCATTTTCACTCGGTAACCATCTCTTTCACTATAACCTTATAAATACACACGTTCAAGCTCAATTCACTAACAAACAATGGCCGAAAACGAACCCTACCAACACTCAGTCTATCGGTTCTACCCGACCGAAGAAGAACTCATTTCGTTCTACCTTATAAACAAGCTCCAAGGACAAAGAACACACGATATCGATCGCGTAATACCTGTTGTTCATGTCTACGAACACAACCCTAGCCACCTTCCAAGTAAGAATCATTTTCATTTTTCTTGTCATTTTTTTCTACAGAAACACACGATGAGATTTGAACCCACAACTTTTTGTTGAATTGACATACTTGGTACCACTAGTGGTTGTCATTAATAAGTTAATTAACTTATGGAAACAAGTGGTTTATAAATTTTGTGTGTGTGTGTAGACTTAGCAGGAGAATTATGCCGACGGGACCCTGAGCAGTGGTTCTTTTTTGTGCCAAGACAAGAAAGGGAAGCACAAGGAGGAAGGCCTAGCAGGACCACAGCCTCAGGCTACTGGAAAGCCACTGGTTCGCCAGCTTATGTTTACTCATCTGATAACAAAGTGATTGGAGTGAAGAAGACGATGGTGTTTTATGAAGGGAAGTGTCGTAGCGTGAAGAAAACCGTGTGGAAGATGAATGAGTATCGCGCGATTAAAGAAGAAGTAGATGAAAAAAGTATCAATGCTTTTCCCGTTCCAAAGGTACCATGTGTTTGAATATATACCACGAAACTGCAAATACAACAACAACGTACAACAATATATAGTTAATCCCGTCAAATTAAAGGCGGGGTATAGGCCGGGGATAACAGGAAATTAAACTGCAAATGACTCATTAAATATGTTAAACTTCTTCTTACTGTGATTTGTTACCTGTTAGTTAATTGATCGAGTTGGTTTCTTTGAATAAATTTGATTGCGCAGTTACAACATGAGATGAGCCTATGTAGAGTGTATGTCGTATCCGGAACTACAAGAGCATTTGACAGACGGCCTTCCGGGATAGGGTCGATGGAGATTGTTAACACTGAAGTTAATTGGCGTGCATCATCTTCGAGAAACACACTACTACAAACGTATGATCAGCCAACAAGCACTTCTAGTTTCTCATGCCTCGAAAGCTCGTACACGGACCATGACATGTTTGACATGCGGGATATTAATGTAGGAAGCGTACCTGAACAAGAATGGTAACATTTTTGTGGCTAATTAAAATCTATATAAATACGCCAATATATATATATATATATATATATAAATAAAATGATCGAGAAAAGTGATGAATTCATCTACTAGCTAGCTAGATGTGTGTATATATATATATATATATAATATATCTATGTTATTTGGAAGAGAAATTATGTGTAGATAAAGAAAAAAAGTATAGTATATTGACCTTAGTTTGGTGCTCATTTTGACTTAAGTTAAATGAATATATTAATTGTTGTAGTGCTAATTAACCATAATAATATATAATATGATTATAGGAAATATCTATGTAAGTTATTTGAAATGGCAGTATTATAATGCATCCAAATATGTGATGGAAAACAGGAAAAGGATAGGGTATGAAAAGGCGATTGAGACGTGAGTGAGAATGTCTCATTAATTACTTGAAACAAATGAGACTAATACTATGCATGCGTCAAGATTAATTAATTAAAGAAGAATTCCTCTAATATACTATCATAATATTAAATTTATTTAAACATGGAAGCAATAATATTGCGTTGATTTAAAATACCATATAGTCTACGCACTACTAAACATGCATTGAATAATGGTATAGTACTTGTAATATAGTCAAAAAGCTTCTACATGTGCCCATTAAACTAACTTTCTTATGGAATTTACAGAGAGACGAGATGATTAAAGAGATAATTTGCAACAAATCAATGAAATATAAAATAAAAAAAACCTGGATATCTTTGAAGTTCTTAAGTCAAGAATTATGAAATATTACTTCTATAAGTAATTTCAAGAAAAAATGAATTAATTAGCATCGATCGATCTCAAGTAAAATTTGTTTTGGGAAGAACTAATTAATTAATGCAGTTGTGTGTGTTAATTTTTCTTAAATAATGCAAACATGAGTTGAGGTAATATTGTTTATTAATGCAATTAATATATGGGGAAAGGTTATGTAAAGCATGCAGTACCTATCTTAGGTAAAGTAGGGGGGGATTATGTAAAATTCAGGG
>JAOXNX010000032.1:16456887-16472469 GCA_028566075.1 Solidago caesia
CCCATTGAAAATTAACGTGTGTCTTTAATTTTCATTTAAGTTGTTGTTTACGAGTTTAAACACTTTACTAAACGATCCGGACCAACAGATACTATGTCGGTAACACCATTTTGAGACTTTATGATTCCGTTAAGAATCATTTGGGATTTTAAATGTCGCTTCTGCAACTTATTTAACAAAGTTATGTTTTAAAGTTGAAATTTTTTGAAATCCACATTTTTATAAAATAGGGTGTTACACAGCGGTTCTACGAAATTTTCTTTCACTGATGAGGTAGCCCCGACCATATACATCCCTCTTATTCTCTACAATTCCGAACCGCCAAAACGCAGCCTAAGTCACTCGATCCAGAAAATTAAGAACCTAAATCGATCCGTTGGAAAATAACTTGAATTTAATTTGATGTAAAAACATAAGATTCATGTATATACTGAGGGAGGTGGGATGTAAAAACATAAGATTCATGTATATACTGAGGGAAGTGGGCCCTGCATTTTGTTGCGGGTGCAACTTAATAAGACTGCCCGCATCAGTTCGGGTTGTTCTTCCCACAAATAGTCTAATTAACATGTCAAATCAGCTTTTCGTACATCATTTCTACAAGCATTTTTTAACCTACACCAATAACATATTCATCCTTCTCATAAATACCTAATTAATATATACATACGATCAATATATATATATCTCTCTCTCTATATATATATATATATATATATTTTTCTCTATCTCTAGCCGTCTATGTGGCATATCCCAAAGCTCGCCACGTCAGCATTTTGCTTACGTGTCGTTTTCATATCGTTTGGGCCTGGGAGCTCGACACATGGCTGTCATCTCATATGCCACATGTACATAATAATGCTTATGCTTTCAAGTTAATTAAAGGGGCAAAAAATTGTTCAGCGTGGGAATCCCCTGTGGGTTATCAGCTATTAACTCCACAAAACCAATAGATCTAAGGATATGGTTATTCATTTTTTTTTGCAGCCCACACTATTTATTATTGGATCTCTTTAGTCACACCAGTACACCACCATATCTAATTATTTATTCATTTGTCATATCTAACCTTTTAATTTTCATTTTTCAAATCGAGGTTAATTAAATAGATAGATACTAGATTTTTGTCCTGTGTATATACACGGGCAGACACAAAATATTATTTTTCATTAACATTTTAAAAATTAATATTTCGTTATGACATTCATATGGATTAGATGAGTCTTATTACATGTTAAATGATTACATGTTAAAGTATTATATATTTAAAAGATTGTAAACATTGTGATATCATTATTTATTTAACATACTTATTAAATTTTAGTATCGTATATACATACGGTAGGTTAAAATAACTGTATTAAATTTTTAAAAATAGTTTTATACATATTTAATATTTCCGATTTATATACTCATTGAAAATGTAAGTTAGTTTTAATATTTTATGAAAGAAATAAAGAGTTATAAATAATATGTTGAAAAATTTTAATTAATTAAATGGTGAAAAATTTAAAAAGTTTTCTCAAGTTGATGACTACAACATGTAATAATTATAAATTAAGTATTTAGTGAAAGTTTATCTTTTAAGGGCTAAAAAGTATAAATTATGGATGGAAAACAAAAAAGTGTAAATTAGTGAGACTTTTTCTATAAATATTAATATATACTAATATAATTGGATAATGATTATTATAATTCTCAACTGATAATATTATATTATAATTAGATTAATAATGACATCATCAATGTTAATTTTTTTTTAAATAATATAATTTAGTCACATGTATAATAACTTAATTTAGTGAAATCGAGAGTTGTGATTGGTCAATTGAGATTAGGTCAGTTGTCTTTTAGTATATATTAAGATAATAATAATAATAATAATAATAATAATGTTAGGGTCTTTCAATTCATTATCATACCACTATCTATACTACTACATAAAACATTTATCCTCCGCTTCCTTTTTAACTAACATTTTGATAACCCAAAATGCCCCTAAACTTCTTACATCTCTAACAATTAAAACATATGATCTACCAAAAACACCCTTATTGAATTAATTTATAACATCTATCATTTAACTCCTAAAATAATTACACTACACCCTCTTACATTAATAACCTACACTACTCGTAGCCGCCACCACCACCAGCAGTCGCGTGTGGTACCGCAAAGGGAGACGGTGTTCCCTTGCGGTACCTCTTCTCTCCCGCATGCACTCCATCTACCCTTAGAACAAATTTTTTTAAATCAAAACCTAATCCCCCAAAAATCCTATAAACACCATCGCCAAAAACACACAAAATGTAAAATTTAAGAAACTATTTTAACAAAGGATATGATTGATTATAACCTTAAAGAAAAAAAATATAGTAACTTGTTATGTTTGACATAACTAGTTTATAGTTGGATCTTGTAGCTAGTAACTAAAACTTTTGTTAGTAAAATGTAATGGCTACTTGTGACATCCAGGGTCCACTACAATGAAGCCTCTTTAAAAATGTATTAGCGAGGGTTCAATCCTTGTATTGAGCACTATATTGGCCAGTGGGTGCTAGGTGGAAGCACTGAACCAGCATGATACCCATTGCAGGGAGATGGTCATGATACCAATACGGTACACGAGACTAAGGGGTTTCCGGCCAGTTACTCTAAAATAGCCTAGACTTGTAACCTATGAATTTAAAATGACATAAAACAAAAAGTATATCTATACTACTATATAAAACATCACCCCTCGTTTTTTCAAATTACATGTTTGATGTACCTAAAATGTCTCTTATCATTCGACATACCTACCACCTAAGATACATGGTCAACCAAAAATACCCGTAATGAAATAATTTATAACATCTATACCTCAACTCCTAAAAAAAACTAAACTACCTCCTTTACATTAATTACCTTTACATCAGTAACCTAAACTACTCGTCGCCACCACCACCCGCCGTCACCGCCACCACCATCCGCCGCCGCTACCACCATCACTGCCGTCGCCACCAGTCGCCGCCGCCATCCATTGCCGTCACGACCTACATTACTCGCCGCTGCCACCAGTCCTCGCCACCACCTATCGTCGACCACACTGCCGCTACCACCGCAGCCCTTACAATCGTCGTCGCATCGTGCGGGCATCTGTCTAGTTATCTTTAAAATGTGAGATAGAACATGATTATTTATGGAATTTACTTTTCTATAAGTTAAAGATTAGTTTCAAAAAGCTAGGTTTAAGTAGTTTATGACTTTGAAACTTATACAAATTATATGTGATTAAATTTTTTGATAATTAGATGAAACTTTATGCTTATACTTTTGAAAATTATCAGATAAAACTTCTATAAACTTTACGACAACCATTAAACATCATCATGTTCCATAGACACTTCAAAAATCAAAACTCCTTCTAACAAAACATCACCAGCATGGCATCACATTCAATTATGTTTTGTACAAAAGTCCAAAACTTGTTCACATGTTGCAAACTTCACTTTCTTTTTCAAACATATTTTTGATTTTTCACCACACTTGAACAAAAATATATATATTTATAATTATAATTATGTAAAAGTAAAACTTTAAAATTCTAACATTTCAATAATCAATATCCCCCACCACAACCACCACCGCCGTCAAATTCCTTATTATAAAAAATCTTTTTTTCTTACTTAAACATATCCGTACCGATTCTTTCTCTTAAAAAAATAAATCAAAAATTTCAGATTAATTTCCTTTAAAAAAAAAAATCTAAATCAAAACGGATAGTAATCTTTATATAAGTAATAATAATAATATACTAATCTTGAAATTTGTATTTTTTTTTTTATTTGAATAAAAGTTATTGATGGCTGCTAGTGCAAATCCAACTGCAAATAACAATAATGGGTCAACTACTAATGGGAATGGCGCCGCCGCCACAAACGGTAGTGGCGGTGGGTCAGCTGTGCCGGAGAATACGGTGGTGGGACCTACACAAGCTGCTTTAAGGCATAACCCAGGTTTAGCTGTTGAATGGGCACCTGATGAACAGTCTCTTTTGGAAGAATTGCTTACAAAGTATGTTACTTTGTTGTTTTTTGGTTGGATTTGGGGTTTTGGGTGTTGTTATTTTGATGTTTAATTTGTGGGTTTGGTGGCTTTTTGGGGTGAGTGTTGCTTGTTGTGTGGATCTTCAAAGATGTGATTTTTTTGGATTATTTTTTTGGGAAATTTGATAGTTAGTTGAAATTTGATATGAGATTTGGATGATTTGTTTATGAAGTGTTGTGTTGGAAATTTTGTTGAATCATGGGAGGATATTCTGAATTTTTTGTGTCAGTTGTTAGTTTAGGTTGGTGGTTCACTAGGAATTTCGTTATGTCTTATAAACTCGATTCCGTTAGAAAGGAAAATAGAACCAGCTGATTTCTGCTAAAGTTGTGTTCAATAGAATCAGATGTTAAAGTGCATATTTTTAAGTGCTTATGGCTTAAAAGTTGTGCTCAAAATAAGTAGCACTCACCTGACTTAAAAAATAAGTGTGGTTTTCCCTTAAAATAAGCTAAAATGCACCCCAAGCACTTCAAATTGCATTTTGGCTTTCAGAAAACGCGATCAGCGATACAAAGTTAAAATACATACGTATAAAATTGTTTATTAGCTTATGGTGTTAAGACAGAGCACTTTTGAGCATTTGTATGGAAAAACAAAGTTGCTAATTTTGAGCTGGAACAAACACTTCTTTTAAAAGCACGATTGAAGATGCTTATTCTAGTAGAGCTTATAAGGGAGCTGAAAATATGCAAATCCCGAACATCCTTTAAGTGGTTCTGCAAGGGAGTCTAGATCTAAGCTTCAGTTATGTGCTTATCACCAATATATTTCTTAAAACCCTAAGGAACATAAAAAGTTCTAATAGTTTGTTGGCATTACTTGTTACTATTTTTTATTTCATTTGTATACTACTATACTGCATTATGCGGGTTATAATCATCTCATTTCACTTTTGCAGATATGCCTCAGATAGTAGTGTATTACGTTATGCAAAGATTGCAAAGAAGTTACAAGACAAAACAGTTCGGGATGTGGCTTTACGTTGTAGATGGATGTCGGTATGATCTGTCTTCCTCTTGCGTATACATGATTATCATTTTGATTAATTAAACCACCTTATTGACATTATAACACTAGACAACTTTGTGTTCCTGCGTGTGGCCAAAAAAAAAAAACACTTCGTGTTCTTACAACAATGCTTGCTTTAACTATAGAAGTTCTTTTGATTCATTCTGAATCATTTATGGGCCAAGAATCGTGCTAATTGAGAATTCAACATTGATGTTAATTGGGTGCCCGATTCCATTGGTCTTTTCTTTCATTCCTTGAGGGTTAATTTTTCTGGAAAGATTTGGAAAATCACACCAAAAACTTTGAACCTTTTGCTGCCCATTCCTTGAGCCATCCCTAATGATACAACATACACCATTCATGTGTTGGATTTACACTGATTTCAACCATTTGAGTTGGAATATTTTTTGAATGCATTTCATACATAACATTATATTATTCTTGCTTGATTTCTCTTTTGAACTTCATGGGCAAAGGAATCATGTCTAGTGTCCAAATAGAAACGGAAATGGCTTACACAATGGTAGCAAACTAGCAACATTCTTTATAGTGTCAACAGTAAATTTAGCAGCCATACTGAATCTAACTGATAAGTTCATTGTGGCAAAAGTTCGGCAATTAAGAGGCAGTGTTCTGGTTAGTATATAGTAATGCATTGACTATATTCGACGTGTCTAATATTATTTTATTTTTCTGTTTTCCAGAAAAAGGAAAATGGGAAAAGAAGGAAAGAGGATAATAATTCATCAAGGAAGAACAAAGATAAAAAGGTATCTTTCGACAGCCTTGTGACATTATTTCTGTTTTTTTAGCTAATGATAATCGTAGTTGTTTGATCTTGACATCTTGCAACACATTGATATGTGTCTTCGTGTTTATTTCATATATGTAAAATCTGGAATCATTTTCTGCCAAATAGGTAGGAGGGCAGAAGCTCTTGATTGTATATTTTTTATCATAAATTATACAATACTGGTAAAATATTGGGGTCTGAAATTCTTTTTTCTTTTGTCATTTTACTTATAGGAGAAAGTAACGGACCATTTGGCAAAGTCATCATCTCATACCACAAACCGTGCCAATGGCCCTCCATATGCTCAATCAGCAGTCACTATGGACAGTGATGATGGTATCTCTTACAAAGGTTAGTGAACCCATTTGATATATTAGCTGTGATTACAGAAAAATTTAATCGAGATATAGGGTGTATTTTTGGTAGTTTGCCTAAAATATGTTTTTCGATCATACAAGAATTGTAAGCACACTGCTCACTGTACAAGATGTTTCTTTATTAATAAAATCATGCATTATATCTCGTTGGTATCAAGCAACATGTAATGCTTTAAATATCCAATTCCGCTACAGATAAAAACGGATCGGAATCCCATACAGGTAGATGGAGATATCTATTCAATTAGAGGAGTCAATTTCAACCCATTTGTTTATGCTTGGGCTGACTTGGTTTATTTGATTTTTATTTTGATCTCGAAGCTGTTCAAATGAGTTATTTTAACTAAAAACAGAAGGGATCTAATGGGTTGAACTTTTCAAAAGCTGCCCAATTTTTGTTAATGTATGTTATTTTAATAACATAGTTTTCGTAATCATATACAACGAGCTAGTTAAAGAGAAGTTAAATTTGACAAAAAAGTGTTTCATGATGTATATGAGTTCCTTTTACTGAAGTTGTTGGTATGAAATCTGCAGCCATTGGTGGTACAGCAGGGAAGCTTCTTGAGCAGAATGCTCAGGCATTGGATCAGATATCTGCAAATTTTGCCGCTTTTAAGGTGAACATGCATTGTGTAGTTGCATTAAAACAATCGATGTTATGGTCAGATTGACATTCTTCTAGTGGATATATGATAGACATGGTCTAATTCCTTGGAGAAATCTGATTATTGATCTCTACTTAGAACAAACAAAGGAAGCTAAGTCCTAGCTCTTTAGGCAATACTGAGTATATGATGGGAGGAATAATTGTGTGTCCCATTTTTTAGAATCCATGATGGTCTTTCTTATGTAGAATCGAGTTGATTTGGTAAATTCATAAGGTGTAAAGGTGACACTTTCGACCAAAATTCTTTTGAATGTATCAAGTTGGGTTTTGTTTAACGGGTCAAATGAGAAATTAAAGAGGTCCAGCTAAAAATGGGTTGCCAAAAGTGTACTATCGATGCATGCAATCTTCAAAATTGTTCTGTTAAAAGATTATTCTACATTAGTTTTTGTAATCAAATATTGCACAAATGATTTGAAGAATATAAAAAAAAGTTGGACCATTAAATTTACTAATTCTGCGCCATTTTAACCAACCCATCTGACACGGTCATTTTGTCACCTCTAGGGAGTAGCCAATAATTACTTGCAGTTTAGACAAAAGTCTATTTTACCCCCTACGGGGCTGAGTATGATATTCTAGTCTCTTTCTATGGCAGGTGCATGAGAACATCAATCTTTTCTGCCAGGCGAGAAATAATATCCTCTCAATCATGAATGAGTATGTTATCAGCTCTCTGTATTTCCTTCTTGAACTGGAATATGAAATATGTCTCATATGTCTTATCTTCATACACAGCTTTTGGTATCAGCTTGTGTGTATTAAATCAAATGTGTAAAACATCTTTCAAAGGGGGCATATTGTGAACCAAAATCATATTTTGTTGATTAATTATTGATTTAGGCTTGTAGGGTTATTATGGGAATTAGCCTAACTAAAGCATTTAACATTTTTCTGGACCGAATAGTTTCATTTTTTTAAATAATTTTCAATTCCATGTGAAGAGAGCATCTTGAAAAGCACTTATTTTTGGTTTTTGATTGTCACAAGGGTCATATGCTGTTCCACGTAGGCATAAAACTGCCTTCTGTCTGTGTATTATGTTGGCAAATAATTTAAAAATTAATTTGTACATTTAATTTTTGGTTACAAAACGTTATTTTCTTGGTCCCATTCTTCATTTTGGTTTTTATATTCATTGATAGTATTGTGATCAGTATGTTGTGTACTCTAGGGAGTCAAAAGTTATCATTCTCTTTCACTTGATTCATGTAATATATTTATAACTCTGTTGCTAATTGCAGTTTAAATGACATGCCGGAGATAATGAAGCAGATGCCGCCGCTTCCTGTTAAGCTTAACGAGGAACTTACCAACTCCATGCTTCCCCATTCGTCTTTGCAGAAAAAATCCTGAATCCTTTTCAGTGAAACCGTTACTTTAGCATCCTAATGTGACTGTTTCTCACATCAAACCTGGAGATGATGCTGTTAATTCCAGTAATTTGTCGAAATGTCATCCACAGTCGTTTTTTCGGGTTACTTGTATTTTCTTGCTAGATGTATGTATATATGTATGTAGTTGTGTCAAAGAAAGGATTCACTGACTCTTGTAAAGTCACAGTAGAATTGAATCAAGTTGATTCAACGTTTGTTTCCGTCTGTTGAAAGCAATACAACGAAAGGGAATGACCTTTAGTTATAAAAATGGTTCTGTGCAGTCATTTGGATCGTTCATCCATTGCAAGAACCAAATAACAAGTGTTCATCCGTTACCCACACGCAAACTAATCTTCGTTTTCTTTTCACAATACAAGCGAGGAGGATTATCTTTGTTATGGGACTTTCGAAGTCACAAGTTCATAATCAATCAAATGAGTCGGACATTTTTATAATACGAATTGCAAGTATAATTCCTACGTCCCTCGTCGGTCTGAATCCTCACCCCTGCATAAGTGCACGTTGGTTCAAAACTAAAAGGATTAGTTTCGAATGAGGACATGAAGCAATGAAAAATCGTTTATGGATTATTATTCTCCTTTTTTATTTTTCACAATTATCATCTAATCTAATCATATATGGGTTTAGTAGTAGATAACTTAAAGATAAATCTATGAAACAAATAATTTATATTTTCTGCTTTTAAATCTCTTGTATAATATATCTTTATTATTATAATATAATAATAAATAATAAAATAAAATAATTTCTGAAAGCTCTCAATCAACGACACATATGGCAGCAACGGAAATCTTTCAGTTACACCAATTTCAACTTGCCAAAATCCCTAATGATATCACTGTCATTATTATATTCCATACTTAACTAATAACAAACCGATGACGGAAGTTATGATGATGGAGGTTACTTCACCGGAGCAAGAAAGGCTGGTCCCGGTGAAGCTCAGACTCAAGAAGGAGATACATTTTGTCTCATTAATCAAAGGTAATTTAATCATCATCATCATCATCATCATCATCATTATACATATATACATATATAATGTTATATTTATATTTATATAGAATTATTGTTGTTATAACACATCTCATCAATTTGTAACTTATGTTTGTTTTTGTTTAAGTGTTATTAGGTGAGATGATGTATTATGAGGTGTTCATTGATGTCATATATTATATAATAATGGCAATGTGCAAATAACAAGTTTTAATTTGGAGAAAAATGAAGACTTGGTGATCATTGTTTGTTGTGATATATCACTATATTGTAATATACTTAGTTCCATGTTGGAAATTGGAATATAGAAGTTTGAGGTCCTTATAGGTCCTAAGTTGTAGGGCGTAGACTAACAATACCGTCCACCGTTGTTTTAAGTTGTGACCTGAGGGTATACCGGGGTAAACATTTGCTTAGGGGTTTGGGGTGTTACATATATAGATTTGTTTAAGATGATGATCAAGTGTTTTATACTATTATTGTATAGTCGTGGCGAAAGTTTGAATCTTGGCACTCAATATTTATATAGCCACTTTAACAAACCCTTGATGGCTGAATTTAGAGGTTTTGCAAGATTACGGTTTATCCGTGTGCGTGGTTGTTGGGGAACTTGAGGCTTTTATGAGGTGTAGCCGTGTAGTTTGATGTTCATGTAGTTTATTTCAAAGTCGCTTTGTAGGGTCCATTAGATGAATTTTGCTATTATGTTGTAGTAGTTGCTGTGGTGGCCTAATGGTCAAGGTATCCTGCTGTCTTCACAAGAGGTCTTAGGTTTTAACCTCCCTAGGTAAACATCTTGTGGTGGCCAGGGAAAGGGTTTGGCAGCGGTCATGGGGATTACCCGGTTAGGTTGCATACATCTGAATCAAAGACTCGTCCTCTTTGGGCAACCTGAAGAGGGAAAACCTCATCCATTTTGTTGTAGTAGTTGCTTTGGGTCTTAAAGAACTATTGTGGATTTGATTGATTTTTGAAGCTAATTTCATGGAGGATGTGGATTTTTGGATAAGGTGAAGTACTTCATTATTGAAACTATGTGGTTTAAGATGTAATAATGTATACATCTTTATGAATGAATGTGGCATCAATCCAGAAATGTATGTATAAAACTAGAAAAACTTTCCATTGGGATATTGCAGATTAATTAGAATAATAATAATTAGTCCGCATTTACAAGCTAAGGTTACCATGTTCCCCATAGTCATCATCACAAAGTGTGTTTGACATTGAGGTGGTTAACAATATTTACGCATTTGGCTTCATTTGCTGAAATTTCATAAGATGATGGACTATTACTAATAATCTTTGGAATTCAAAGTTTTAAGCTCAAGTTAAAATTGACCCTAGTGATTTTTTGTTTGTTTGTTTATTTTTAAGTGTTGTGCTATTGTTATAACGCTTCAATATACAATTTGTTTTTCCAAAGTCTGAAATGTATGAGGTTGTTGGATGAGAGGTTACTGGTACAAAACAATAATCCAAGGCATACTCATTCTGCCTTAAACAAAACACATACTCAGGATCATACTCGAGGGATTTATAGGAGTTTTACCTGCTAGAGTTACCTATTTGCCCACGTGTTACAATTACAAAGTACTCACAGTATTTATTTATATTCACCATAGTTGGAACTTTTTTCCATTTTAGAACACTTTAGCCCTCATTTTTACAATCGAGGTAACATTGCACCCTATATCCGTTATTGTATTAATTACGAGTTATATATGTGCCGTTAGAAGTAGATGGCTGTTATCCACCACGGTTTTAGCTGTTTGGTTGGTTATTGGGCTAGTCTTTTGCTTTGATATTGGGATATTCCAAAAGGATTACGAGCTTAGGTTTGATTTTGTAGATTTTCACTTGGCTTACACTGTCTAAGTTAATTGGGACAGTTAGTATCATCTATACCATATATTGTGACTACAATATAAGCTATTGGTAACGGGGTACTAATAACTTCACATCATGGCTTAGTTGTTTGGATGTTATTTGGGCCCGTTTGCGGTGGGCTTGGGACTACAATGGGATGCTAAGTTCGATACTTTAGCAATACACTATGTATATGGGGTCAATTGTAAATTTTCTAATGACTTGGCAAAATTCAAGTCACTCCGCCAAAATGTTCTTGAAATTTGGACCTTCGAATTCAAATTTCAAAATTAAATTGGTAGTTTGTAGTGTTGTGACATTCAATATGTGCTATTAATGTAATACATTGTCATCATTTATAGCAAGACTCGGGGTCAACAATTAACTAGGGTTTGGCTGGGGTATGCTTTATCCCCATCTCTGACGCTTTACACCATTTGACAGACGATCGTCAACATTGGCTCAAAAATCTTTGTAAAATTTAGGCATGACAGGAATTTCCACAGCGAATAGTGGTGTGACGGAGCTGTCTCCAGAGCAAGAAAAAGAAGTGATATTTAGCATTCTGCAGGAAGTGCAACCTCAAGTCAAAGACGGCGATGTTTTTTTTATACTATCTTACAGGTAATCACAATAAATATACACCTATCCATGAATCATCTGTCTGTTACTACACGTATAGACCTTTTTTTGATGACAATTGAATCTGTTCATCCATTTCCGGTAGAATGTAGATGGTTTAAAAGTTAGGGTTTTCTTATACGTCTATTGGATCCCGGATCTTTTATTACATACATACTTCTTCAAGACGATGATTGGATTTGTTGATCTTTTATTCTGTTACAATCTAAAAGTTCTAAAAACGTAGGGTTTTGGTATCAAGTTTTCAGGTGTGAGATCATGCTGGCTCTAATGTGTTTAAGCTTGATGTCCAGGTGGTTTATTCTATAATCCATGAGTAATTGTAGTTTCATTAGATGGATTTCACATATTTCAGTTTTTTATGCCATGGATTCCAAATTTAGCATCACCTTTTAATCATCAATACACGTATTTGGAAGTAGTCATGAAGTTCTTAGGTATGAAATTTAATTTTGTAGACCTACATGAACTTCAGGAAATATACATTTAATATTAACTTCTAAAATAGCAATATTGAGGAGGAAGATTTCGCTTAAAGAGGCCAGTATAGTTTGAAAGAGGGAAATTTTGTCTATCAAAACCGTTGAAATTGGATATAGTCCATAGTCCATACTTGTCAAGGGAGTCAGGTTCGGAAACTTATTTCTAATGGATCCTACATCTCCTTTCCTTGATAAATATTCTTGCCATCTCTTTTCTCTATTTGTTCTTGTGAGGTAACGGCTGCCAATTCACTGACACCGCCTCATTGTCCACAACATACAAAGATTCCTACATCTTCTTCTTCTAGAGGTGAGCATTTTTTTTTTCTTTTCGTTGTAATCACACATACAAAGATTCAATACTCCAACCTATGACCAAAGTTTCAAGAATATTTTTAACCTCAATCGGTTTTGGAGTTTCTAAACGTTCAAATGATAATAAGATACATGAGATGGAGTCATGATATAGACCATCCTATGGTAGCTTGGAGCCACTAGCTTATGGTCTAATTATGGGATCACTTATTTGTAAGGCGAACCCATGAAGGGTGTTGTTCATGTCAATGTGTTCATAGGAAGACCTTTAAAAATCTTAAAGCTTGGGTTGAGCATTCTGTTGTTGTAGATACTGGAGGCTGAAATCTGTAATCCGAAGAAGCAGGCTCTGGGGTGGGGGGTTAAGTTACTAGAAACCTTGCAATTGAATGGGGTTAACAAGGTTAATACCAAGAAAAATTCTGGAGGAAATTTGAGATAATGATTATCTCAGGAGATTGTGTTGGAATGGTGAATTGGAGAAAGAAAATATGGCTATTTATTGTGAAGGTCATACCCGTCTCTATTCTTCCCTGATGTCAAACTCAGACCCAGAGTGATTCATGACTGCAGATGGAGGCTACCTTACACTATATTGTTTATGAGGGTCGCATGATGAGCTTCGAGAATTTATTTACTCTTGAAAGGATAATGATGTGACAATCAACTTTAGTATATGCAATCTTAGGATCCGTTTGCTTGCTAAATTATATATGTATTAGAATAAAGACTGGTTTATTGGTGTCATAACACCTGGTTTACTTTCTGTTTTCCTTTTTGGGGATAACGTTGGATGGTTAGTTTATAACTGGAAGCTGAAGATTTACATTGTCTATTCTTTTCTTTCTTAATTTTCTCACAGTTTCAACCATTATGATTTGGATTACTATTGTCTAATCTTCCCACATACTCAAAGTTGCATTTATTTACATGGCTGCTTATGACATTCAGTTTCAGTCCTAACTTATACATATAACATACGTTACGATTTTCATAGAGTTGCTTCCTTGAACTTTAAGATCAATGGTTCAGCATTATATCTGAAAAGGCTCATAGCTGTTGCAGTTTATCTTAACATCTCATTTTAACTTTGATTTTTGCTTCATAGAATTATGACTAGCAGTGGTAGGTTGTATAGTGTTGCTTCTAATTGACATATGTATGTTCAATTATTGAAAACTTAATCATATATACTGATTGACGACAGATGGTGGCGAACTTGGTCTGAATTTGTTAATCAGAACCTGGCAAACGACGAATCATCTGTGAAGCCTCATGGTTCCGGCAGCTCAATGACTTTGCAGAGGCCACCAAGCATCGACAATTCTGATTTGATCCATGGATCATCATCTGAGAATTCAACTTTTGAGATCCATTATGCATTAGTTGAGGGCACTGATTACATATTGGTCCCAGAAAAAGTTTGGAACCAATTTTATGCATGGTTAGTTTGAATTTCCATGACTGTTTTCTATATAATTGTCATTATATTAATTTATGTACATAATAGAAATGTAAATACTTCCACGACAAGGGGCATGCAACTGACTCTTTCGGGATTACTAGAGTTTTATTTTGATAATTTATCATTCTATTCTAGTAATTTAATAGAAAATTTAATAGCAGCAGCGGGATAATTTTTTTTTATCCCCTTATCTATTATAACTTCGTTTCCTTTTATATGAAATGTGTGGATATAGTAGTAACTCTTGGGGTGCAGGTATGGTGGGGGTCCAGCATTGGCTCGAAAAGCTATGTGTCATAGTTCACCACAAATAGGATTAACCGTAGAAGTTTATCCTCTACGCCTTCTACTGCATTTAATGTCAACGGCTGACCAGCATGTCATAAGAATAAGCAGAAGGGTACATCTGTGTTCATTCTATAATCACCCATTTCTGCATTCTTGTTAAAATAGTATGTTTTTGAGGAATATCACCAATTGTTAAATCTATCTGGACAGGAAACAATTGGAGCACTACATAGCAAGGCCTGTGAGACTTTTGATCTTAATTCGGATCAAGTAAATTATTCCCTATACTAATCTTTCACTTTTTTTTTTTATATCAATCTTCATAATTGTCTCCCTAATCATGCCTTTACTGCACTCTGTTAGGTAAGCATTTGGGATTACTATGGACACCAGAAACATGCTTTATTAAATGACTTTGAAAAAACACTTGATGAGGCCAATATACGTGCGGATCAGGATGTGAGTTACTTTCCCTTTGGACTTAAATCTTTCTAGAACAAGTTTTTTTAGCTTAAAGTTTGTTTCACCTTTAATCTGCTATCAACAACATAAAATATAATTTTGTATGCATTACTGTGTTATACAATTCATAATTTTATATTACCAGGTGACGTAGTACATAATTTTAAAGTTCTCGCGGTTCTTGCAAAAAAATGGGTTCTCTCATGAACCTTTGTCTATATATATATATATAGTTCATTTGAGACTGCTAAAAACTTGAGATCACCGAAATCACATGTGATTACATTTTAAATGGCTGATTGAAATTTGTGATGATTTTCATTTCACGTGATTTTTTTTTAATGATTTTTAAACACATGTTATTGGGCTTAATCAGGACCTTCCATTTTTTAGTTTAATGGCAATGTCCGGTTCTCTGGGTCTTTACTTTTCTCTATAGCACCTGGTAATATGTCAATCTCTGTAAATGGAAATCTTGAATGCAATTTTAGATGTAACGTAAGTCCCTCTATGAATTCTCACTTGTTGATTAAATATGTGAAAGAATAGGACTTTAATGTGAACAACTGAACATAATGTATACAGATTCTCGTGGAAGTCATTGATATTAGAAGAAGCTTGACAACTATTCAAGTGAATGGCTATTCAGGGAATGACCAATTAACAGTCGTAGAACCTTCTAGAATGAACCATTCAATTGCAGGAGGCTCTACTGCAAAC
>JAOXNX010000032.1:16472583-16483651 GCA_028566075.1 Solidago caesia
TTGCTGAATTTAGGAAACACCTGCTTTATGAACAGTGCAATACAGTGTCTTGTTCATACACCAGAATTTGCAAAGTTTTTCATTGAAGATTTCCGTCAGGAGATAAACCGGCAAAATCCTCTAGGCATGCAGGTATGTCTCAGTTCTAAGCTGAATTAATTATTGCAAGAGCCACAGAGATATGTGAACTTTCATGTCAACAGTTAAATAAATCCGTATAGAGGCATTTAAGCACTTCTAGCATTATCTTTTTTAGTTAGTTGTACTTGAATTGTATACAAGGGGGTCAAGTTGCTCCTTTTAAATTATAGTACAAGAAATGCAAAAGAAACTGAACATGTAGAGTTCTTGGTCTCTGTTTTCCAATCCAGGACGTTCGTTTCTGATCTCAAAGAGTTTGTAAATTATTAACAAAGAGAATTGACCATATAGGGTGAGCTAGCTATGGCATTTGGTGAGCTGCTTAGGAGGTTGTGGGCCCCAGGACGTGCTGCAGTTGCTCCACGGGCTTTCAAAGCAAAGCTGGCTCGGTTTGCACCACAATTTGGAGGGCACAATCAACATGATTCACAGGTTTGTTGTACAACATCGGCCTTTCATGATCTGAGCTTGATAGATCGAGTGAACTAGTGAAGTATGGTCTTTTGTTTCATGGGGCAGGAACTGCTTGCCTTCTTGCTCGATGGACTGCATGAAGATCTGAATCGGGTTAAACAGAAGCCGTATATAAAGTCTAGAGATGCTGACGGAGCACCCGATGAGCAAGTTGCGGATGAATTATGGGCTAACCATTTATCTCGCAATGATTCCATAGTTGTGGATGTCTGTCAAGTGAGTATGAAATTAAACTTCTCATGACATCTTTTAGTATTTAGTAGAGGTTGCCATAACAACCCATTTGACTAAAATTTGGGTCAAATTGGGCTGAGTTTTATTTCTAATAAATCAATAAGATAAAAAATAAAAACCTAGCTAAAATATAAATGCTGAAATGGGCTGAGAATCACCTGAAGAATTTTCAAATGCTTAAAACTCCTAATTCATAAATCGATTTATTTTTCAGAGAATATATATAAAATTTTAATTATATGTTTTAAGAGTTTATTAAATGTATTAATTATTTGTGAAATTCAAAAAGTAGGGAAAAAGGTTTTGATGTGTTATCCCTACTTTCCGACCCGCTTCTCTTGACTCTTATTGAAATATAGCCCGCTTAACCAGAACCCGTTACCCAACCCTCCGACCCACCCTTTTTTTCAGCTGTAGAATTCAGTGTTACCAAATCTCATTAGATTTGTGTTAAATAGGGTTCCAGTTGTTTCTTTTATTTCATATATTCAGATGAATGTGCTTTAACTTCCATTTGCCATTTTTTTAGAACGGCGAGTTAGTTGTGCTTTAACTTCCATTTGCCATTTAACAGGGCCAGTACAAATCAACTTTGATCTGTCCTGTATGTGACCAGATCTCGGTTACATTCGATCCATTTATGCATCTCTCATTGCCGCTCCAATCAGCCACCCGTATAATGACAGTGACAGTTTTTTGCTGTGACGGGAGTGTGATACCTGCTACTTGCACAGTAACTTTATCAAAATTGGGACATTGCAGCGACTTAATACAAGCTCTTAGCAATGCTTGTTCTTTAAAACAAAATGAAAAGATTTTATTAGCAGAGGTGAATAATACCTTAAATTATATTTTAATATTGATTATTATATTGATATTAAATATTAATTTACCTACTTGTTTTATTTTGAGTAAAGCAAATTGTGATTTGCAGGTACATGACCACTTGATTCACCGATTCTTGGAGGACCCTCTCATGCCATTATCTGTTATAAAGGATGACGAACAACTTAATGCATACAGGATTCCAAAGTTAACAAAGAACACTATATATTTGCAGTTGGTCCACCGTCGTGAAAACCCGTAAGTTCATCTTGATGAAGCTTGTAAATTTTGTGACCATCATTAGTGTTATTTAGGAAATATTTTGTCATTGACCCAAATAGCTCAACTCACATTAAACAAAGCAAAATTCAACCTGTATTATTAAAACCTTCTAGGGTTGGATTGGAATATAGTTTTCTTGATTGGGTTAAAACCTAAACCAACCAAACCAAGTATAGGTGGGGAAACGAATGGTTTGGCAGGTTGGATGATGGGTCAAAACGGTTAGTTTTTCAGTACAGGTGGGTTGGATTAGGTTGATCTGAAGTACATATTGTCCAACATTTTTATTTTCTTTATAAATGGTAAGTGTGATAAATATTACAGTCAGTAATCAGCCAACTTTTTGTATATAACGATTTAGAAGATTGTATGTGTCAAAAACATACTTTGGGCGTATTTGGAACCACCTGTTTCATTTTCAGCTAATTTTTTTATTTGACTCCTTAAAAACAAAACATTTCCTAAATCGACCAATTATGTAGATGGGTTTGAACTTTGAACTGCCACCTTTCCATCACTTAAAGCGATCCCTTTTATTTTTCGTTACTGATATTTATTTTTTCTTGGGTTTTTATTACTAATAGTTTGTGGTGTATTGTTTCTTTATTAAGGTTCTCCAATAGTATTGAATATTTCACCTAAACTTTCCATTTATTCTTTTGGTATCTTATAGAAGACCTAGCAATGCTGGGGGCACAACTACATGGAAGCCTTTTGGAACACCATTCATTTTTCCGATTTCTAGTGATGCAACTATTGCAAGAGGTGATATACAGTTGATAGCTCATACAATGCTCTATCCATTGCTAAAACAGGAGAACTCCCAAACCAGTATTGGATTCACCACCTGCCACCATATGTGGGGAAGCGTATTTATCTGCCAAGGAAAGTGGTGCTTCATTTATAAAACTTCCGCTAAAGTTGGTTGATGAAAACAATGATCCTTTCAGCCGAAGAAGAGAAAAATGTATGTTTGTCCTCATCTTCAGGGTCAGTGATACTATATATTGATTGGTCACCAGAACTTGCAAGAAATACGAGATTGCCAGAAGATTTCAAGAATGGTCAAGGAATGAAGAAAGCTCGTATTGAGCTTCTGTCTTTGTATTCATGGCATAGAAGCTTTCCTATGTGAGGAACCGTTGGTACCTGAAGACATGTGGGTTAGCTTCAATCTTTTAAATTCTTTTGCTTGCTATTTATTAACAATCTCGGTGACAAGTTAGGCCCGCCTATTTATATGAAATTGGCTTTTGATTTGGGAGTTTTTTTTACAATATAACTGTAATATCTTATCTACTAAACTACTTATAATTAAATACAGAAAAACTGGACATGAGAGTGTTGATGGGTTTAACCTGACCTGACTGACCCATATATGAAGTTACCTATTTTGACCCGTTACCTTAACCAACCAGCCGTTTTTCTTCCTCTGATAAATGAGTTTTCTCCTGCCTCATGAAAATTACCACTTTTCCTTTTAAAATTATTACTTCACACAGTTGATATTGTCTTGTATGGCTGCGGGCTTGGGTTCAGAATATTGCCTTATTTGTACTTTATTTAAGGATATTTGGCAAATACTAAACCAAGTTTAATTACATACGTGTCAGATTAACCAGTTTTATTGGCTGGTATCTTTTGCTTGCTTTTATTACAGTACTTTTGCACTATTATATGTTTCTCTGATGATGTATTTTTGGCCCCAATGCAAAGAGCAAAGGCAAGCAAGTAAAAAGTTGGAGGCGATCCATTTGAAAAGGTTCTCATATAGTATGCAGGACCATGAAAAGTAAACATTTGTCAACTTCATGACTTTGACTTGACAAAATATGTAGGCTAACAAATAGTAACAATCCGTGTCCTCCCTCCCTCCGTCAAGTATATGAACTTTATTATGCCTTAATTGGCCAATGACTATGACTATGGCAACTTTATGCCTGTTACTCTCCTGATGTTTATTATCTTGGGATATTCATGTTTTATTCTTATAGTTGTAGCACACTTTTGACCCATTTTATTTGGGTGTGCACTTATACGCAATGAGACAACAACAAACACGTTTAGATGGTTGTTGAAGGTAAATTAATTAGTTTCCTATGATTTATTTATTTTTTCCGTGGCTTAGCTTCGTAAAGTATTTGTTATTTGCAGTCTTATATATTCCATTTCATTTAATTTACAACTCTTCCAATTATTTATAGCTAATTTGTTTATTTTTTAGCCAACTAATCTATTATGAAATTGTAGAACTTTTCTTTGCTTATGACAAATCCACCTAAGTCACTATTGACGGATCAAGATCCATGACTCACATGCAAAAGAAATACCTTCAATAAAACACGTATTTTGCATATGGCATATCACTACAAAATTTAGTGGTTGGTTCAATTCTATATTAAGGACGGATTACTCAAGTTGGTGCTCACAGTTTATAACTTATACAAGTTGGATACAATTGAAGAATTTGAACAACAATGGTCCTGTGTGATAAAATCTTATAATTTGGAGAAAAATAAACATGTCAATGGGTTGTATAAAATTAGAAGATTTTGGGTGCCGGTATCTTCATGAATATTTTTTTGGTGGCATGACAACAACTGGGAGGTCTGAAAGTATAAAAGCATTTATAAAGAGATTTATATCTTCTAACACATGTTTAAATCAATTTGTTAGACAAGTAAGTTATCTTTTTTATTTATTTTATTTTTAACTATATATAATAAATATTATTACATATATAAATGTATATGTGTGTAGCATCTTTTATATCTTTATTAGATGTATATATGACTTACAACTTTTGAGGTGACGTGTTCCTAAAATCGGAATGTTACCATGAAAAAGTGTGCAAGTGGAATTTAGCTATTAGTAAAATCTTAATACTTTTTTGTATTCAAAATGTTACTTTTGGATTTCAAAAGTTTGGAACACATGTCTTTTTGTTGTGCAAGCTAAGAAAACTAATGACTTTTGATTGTATAATATATAAGAAAAACATGACTTTAACTGTAAAAGTTGGAACAACGTATGATAGCAACGATGTTCACTATACATTCCAAGTTGTTTTGTTACGAAATTTTTTTAAAGACATCTATTTATCCATCTCATCCATTGGATATGGATATGGATTTGCCTTCTCATGATCTCATTCCAAGTACGAATGATATCCCCATTTTAAATATAGTTTCAGGCAATGAATATTTCCTTCTAAAGATACACTCCTGTTAATCTTACTAAAAAAACCAAAACATCAGTGTACTCTTTTGAGTTTACTGCGTCAAAACAAAGCTTGTAGTCAAACTTCTATTATATTAACAGAATTAAGCCAAGATGTAAGATTAGTCAACCAAGATCCCTAAGATGAACAAAACCCAAAAAATAATAATAGGACCAACACCCCCAAATGCACATAACCAAATCATAAACAAACCATTGGTATGCATAGCATATACCAAAGTAGACATCCAAACCAAATTACATAAAGTTTCACTTTTTCCAACCACCGGTCAAAATAGATACCATCACATCACCCCTATCCGCCACTGTGACCCACCACTTCACCGCCAGGCTTCAATCCTCTCAGTTCTTGAGTTTAGACGGCTCACAATCGTGCTTCCTTTGCTTTTCTCTACATTTTTTCTCAATCCTTTCTTATAGTTGGAGTTGCTCAACTGTGTATTTCTAGTCTTGGGAGCTCCAACCACCCTAGCACCACTTTCAGCCACTGTAGGACCGCTTTCTTCTTCAACCGTATTAGTCTGACTTTGACTTTCATTTTGACGTTTGGAGGCTGAATCATCCTGAGGAGTATCCTCATGGCTTTCCAAGGTGGGTTCTTTGACAGAAAAATCTTGATCCTCCTCTGTGTTCACCTCATTGGTTTCGTCAACCATCCCTCGAAAAGAACAGTGGGGCCCATTGTCTTCCTCAAAATGATCAAACCGTGACGCGGGTCCTGCCTCCACTATAACATCTTCTCTTTCCCTCAGTGTCTTAACAATCAATGTCCTCAAAAAGTTCATAACTTGCACAGCGTACATCAATGCAGTCAATGGATCTGCCATCTGCAATAACAGGGTCATAACATGTAGTTATTAGATGTACAGAGATGTAAAACTCCAAAACCAATAGTACAATCTTCAAGACAAACTTTTATTATGTACCTGAGTCATGTTGGGTGCAAACACCATAGCAATGTTACGGGCATTCATCTTGTTGAGATGTTCGAGTTGAGCAACATCAGCCATTAGATTTACAGCCCAATTCATCAATGAAGCTTCAGTTGGTGGGAGCAGCCTCACGAGCCGGACACACTCTTCTTCTAACTGGGCTTGCATCACCTGCTCAGGCTCAATCGAGTCCAGTACCTCATTTTACGTTATAAAAGTTACATTCCTTTTGTGAGCGAGAAAGCATAAATGATTTGGAAAATAATTACATCAACACATACAGAATTTGGACCCAAGGAAGCATGCTTATCAAGAAGAACTCCATGTAGTTAAGGCCCTGAATTACATTTAACTTCTATATAGAAACAGTTGGAATAGGTCAATCAAATACGCAACTTGTTTAGTGAGTTACAAAATCATGAGTGGCCAAGAAAAAAAATACCAAAACTAACGCCGAATAAGCAGTGACTGATATATAAATCTGTTCCAAATAGAAGTTCATACCTTGTTATTAAAGTGGTTGAAGAGAAATGAAAATCCTATCCAACTTGCATATTCATACACCTCAAATTCAGTACAACTTTTTGTTACCTTAAATCACAAAACCACAAAATAAAATTAACTAAAAATTAACCTCAACTTGTTAACAATCTAAACATAAAACAGAACAAAAAAACACAATATGTTAGATTCAATTTAAAGCTTCCATAAAATATTCCCTAAATAAAACACGATATCTTAATATGAATATTCAAAAGGATTGGGAAAAGATATTGAAATAAGAAATTTAATTACGAATAATTCATAACACACGTGAAGAACATGGTTAGATGGAGTTACCTATCAGACACGTTTTATTTTATAAACTACATGACTAAATAAATCGACATTCATCAACAACCATAACAAATCATTAGAGGAGTGTGAAAAGTTAATAAATTTCATTTCAATATGTTTTAAATAATCAGTTAATATACTATTTACACTAAAAACTATCTTGTCTCCTTGAACATTACCCTCATACAAACCTCTTTGTGGTCTTCTAAAGTACATGTAGATAATAATCGATTTGTGCATTCCATTGTCATATGGAGACCATCCAATCTACACAAAGTTGATAGAACACAACCACAAATGTAAATTACATACTACTTTCATTGAACGTAATAACATAAACGATGAACTGGAGATTTCGGATAGTCTTCTTGTGTCTCTAAAGTTCATTTGTAACATAATGACAATAGCTCAACCTTAATAGCTCGATATCTATTCGTAAGAATTGGACCTTAATACCTCAACTAAAGTCAATTAATCTACAAAGTTGTTAAACTGATAGTGCTCCACTCATCAATATGTGATGTTTTTGTTTAAACTAAAGTATTAATACATTCAGTAAGTAACTCTAGTAATCAAATCAACACACCAAATATTATATTCATAGCCATGATTTTGTTATAATATTCAATCAAAAGCATGCAAATATAGAAAGCATGAAAATATAAATATAAAAAACACAATAAGAGTTGGCAACCTTTAACTTCCAAGTATTAGTCCAGTCGGGTTTCATCCAGACCAGACCGAGTTCAAAACTTTGATATCCCTGGTCACAACTCATCAAAATTAGCGAAAACTAATTGGTTATTTTAGTTGATTGTCTTAAACTATATTATCCAGATCATCATCATAATGATTTGCACTCAAAGATGAGCGGAGAACAAAAAGATAACGATTTCAAAATAGATAGTAATGAGAATTTAACTACCAAAGAAATACCTGATGGAGTAAGGTTGCGGACAACTGCAAAAGAGCTATGTATAATTCATGAGATTATCTTGCATTTGACTTGTTTTCAAGTTAAAGACTCTAAAGGAAATTGTTCGACTCCTTTTGGAATGAAAGGTTCTTTTGGTGCCGATTGCTGAATAACACAAAAAAACCCAAATCATCACCATGAACACATGTTTATTTAATACGTGAAAGTTTGCCAAGCATAAGAATCGTCATTGACCGTGGATTAGAATTGAGATAAAGAAACATATGGATGTCAAAACCCAACTATAATCAAATCACAAATAGCTCAAATAAGCATATGTTTGGAATTTCAATAATGAGAAAAACAAAATAAGCCTTTGAATAACAATAGTATTCAACAAATGAGCGAAAAGTCATGAATGTGAATCCAGGATGTAATGATTTCGATTCAAGCATGGCATTCAGAAAACAAACAGAGTTCAATACCTACCTGATTAGAAAGAATGATTTTAGAACTTTATGACTAAATATGGACGGAGTATAAGCTATAAAACCTGCTAAATACACCTAAAATTAAAAATGTTCCCAATGCTAAAACTTTATCAGTACTTTTCAAGGGAGCCAAAAAGTAGTGAATAAAATGGCACAAGTATTCTAAAGGTACAATATTGCAATAAGATCACACTAATGTCATCAATGTGTGACACTGTGACAGATAGGAAATGAATTTCTCTAATGATTGGATCACCACAATTATAGTAATAGGTAAGAATTGGATTGGAATAGAAGCACATACCGGAAACAGCAAAACAACAGTAAATACAACAGATACCGCATGACATCAACATACGTAGCGAAAATAGAATCCGAACAGTGGTGATAGCAGAAACCAGCAGCAATAGTGGCAACCTGGATGCAGATTCCAGCGATAAAAACCATAATAACTCAAAGAAACCCAAAAAAGTGTAAAACGAATACCTTGTGAGCCCTTCATGAAATAGCATTTTTGAAAAGGATGGAGCAACCTGAAACAAAATCAATCGAACACAAAAAAAATTCCTTAATAACTCTAAATTGGACCTAATAACACAAACTAAAATTATAATCATCAAACATACCTCAAATAAAAATAAATACTTGTCATTTAATCAAACACTTTGTGTGTGTAAGAAAGAAACTTTCATAATGACAATGCCTCCTCGTTAATAGCCTAATCGTCTACAACATATAAGCAAATAAAATGATCGTCAAATCATATAATAAAATATATTATAGAATATTTAAAAAATTTATCACCTTTAATTGATGATAATAACAACAAAAAGTTTAAATTATTAATGTACTGTTATTGTTCGGATGATCGATCTTCGGTTTACGATTAAAGTGAAAGGGAGACATATATATGAGAGAATAAATAAATTTAGTTGAAATAAAGATTTCCTTCATAAAAGGAAGAAACGAATTCTATTAGAGCCTTTTCAAAGACTCTTAACAATAAATCACCAAGATCATATACACAATATAAAATCATTATTGTAAACAAAACTATATCAAACACAAAAATATATAATGAAGTAGTTTCGTGAGTACTTACATCGAACACCATGAAGACAACTTCCAATTAACCGAAACAACACCAACAGTACTAAAATTCAATAACTGCTCAATGAGGCATTTCATCAAACACCTGTTGTTTGTACATCAGTAACCTATTAACATTAAAAACACATAACAAACAAAACAAATGAAAATTAAACCTATACATAATAAAATCATTACAAAGAGAAGAAAAAAACCTACACTTTTCAAATACCCATATCATAAAAATAGAGAAAGATAAAATATAAATCGAAAAAAGGTCTAGCTGTAATATATAAAAAAAACGACACACCTAAACAGAATACAAAGGAAATTAAATTGAATCCGAGAGAAAGGAAACCTGTTTTGCGCAAAGATGTTTCCTTTTTCATTCCATAATTGAATCGGAAAATATGGAGAGTATAGGCGGTGGCGGCGGCACAGATGGTGGCGCAGAGGGGAGTTGGCAGTGGTTAGGGGTTATGGAGAAGATATATATACGAAAACTGATTTAAATTCATAAGATCAGGCATTAGGATTTTGCGGTATGGAAGTGAAGATCAAATGTAAAGATGGTTAAGATTAGAATAAGAAAGGAAGGTTTGAGAAGCTTTAGTTTTAATAAATAAATAAAAAGAATGCGTATATAATATTGTGGGCGGAAAAGTTAGCTATAGGGTTGTGAGGTGGGCCACATGTATCTTCAGCTCTCTCTTTTAGTTAGGGTGTTAGTCAGGGTGGAGGGAGTGGCGGGGGTTCAACCCTCCAACCCTCTTAAAATTATCCAATCATTATCTTTCAACTCATTTTAACCATTCAATTTTTTATCCAATTTTTTTTATTGGCGCCCATCATTCTCAATCCTCCCAAATTCTTTTTCAAATATTCATAATTTACCCCTAACATTTTTATATATCCATAATTAACCCTTATTAGTTATATTTAAACTAATATGTATTAAAAAACTAACACTTCATTCAAAATAAAAAATAATCCCTTACATATCAAATGGAAAATTACGACAATAGTGAAATTTAAAAATTACATGGCCAACCATATTTCGCACCTAACTCACGCTTCTTATCAAGCGTCCACTGTAACATCGCGGGATCGGTGATGTGCGCATGCGACTTGTTGAAAAACTTGTGATCTTGATATAAGGCCTTTTGTGCAAAATATTCGGTCCTTTGATCCCTCTCTTTGAGCTGTTTCTCCAAAAGTTGTTGGTGTTTCATTGCGTTATCCTCCAACATATGAACTTTCTTCGACGTGTATTCTTGGACCATGTCCACAACACTACCCTTGGTTGATGCTTCACTAGCAACCTTTTTCCCTTTTCTTGCACGGTTGTCTAGCGGAGGTGTTGGGTCTTCATTGAGGTTTGGCAAAACGGTATCAAATTCGTTGCTAGCCGACTCATAGTGGCCCGAATCCGACGACTTTCTTCGCTTGTCGGAATGGGAGGATTGCTCATCTTGGACGCACTTTTGTTCCAACCATTTAGCTTGGTCTTTAACAATTCTCCAAGCTTGATGATGAGTAAAAGGTTTGCCATGTTTCTTCTCAAAACTCGACATGGCATTGTTGAAGATATCAAGATCGCTACAACC
>JAOXNX010000032.1:16532391-16557520 GCA_028566075.1 Solidago caesia
TTTTATGGTCTACTCCTTCACGATTTCAACATTGCGGTGTGTAAATAACTTCTTAAAATACTCATTATTGTGAACAATTATTTGTTTAAAATAAATCTTTTCTAACAATTAAGTGAACCTTTTGTACTACAGATTCGAAGCGTACTTGGATTCACCTTTGGGGTTGTCCAAATCATCCTTTACTTTGTGTACAAAAACAAAGGGCCGGTTAGTGATGAAAAGGTGTCAGGATTAGAAATAAAGAACATTGAGACCGAAGAAATAAAAACCCATGAAAAGAAAGATCAAGAAATCATCGATGTTGTGAAACTAAGCACATTGATGTGTTCTATCCCAGTTGTTGCGAAATTAAACGAGAACAGCAATGTTGTTGATGATCGTTTGGTTGTCGAACCTTGTATGCCTAACCACACCATTGAAGTCGCTGCTTAAGTTCGATTCCGAATAGATACATGATTCGATCATGTATGTCTAATTAGGTCTCGTCTTTCAATCATAATGAATATTGTCCAACTTTAATTAGGTTGCTAACCTCACTTTCTATTGTTTTTGTATCCAAATGGTTGTCATAATAAATGTATTGGATATTCAATAATTTTTTATTGCTATGATTGTTACGGAATTTGCATATTTAGAAAACAAACGAAGAACAAATTTTTATGCACCATCGTTTGTTGACATTCACAAGCAAAATTTAATGTGTTTGTTAACGTATTTATGAAAAAACAAATACGGAATAATATTAATTAGTTTCCAACGCAATGAGTAAAAAAAAAATTACATCGGCAATCCAATTAACGTTACATGTATTCCGTATTTTCTTATAAAAACAGAGTTCAGAGACTCAATTTATGCCTCGTATCCTTTTAAGCATATATTATGTTGTGCAAGTTACCTTATCTCGTGTTGGTCGATCATTAAACCAATGGTTATCAAGTTTTGTATTTTTCTTCTTTATTTTTTTTTTTACATTCATGTTAAAGGTTTCAAGGATTAACAAAACAAGTTATTGTTGCATAAAACTCCTTGCTGCTACATAAATTTTGTATCAAAAGATTTAAAAATATATTCATTTACATTGTTTGATTATTAGACGAATGTTAGGATCGGAACACACAAACATACACGAATACACAATCACACAACACACGCCTTAATCGAAAGAACAACACAAGGATTTAACGTGGTTCGGTCTGGGTCTGACCTACGTCCACCGGGTAACTAGGAGATGTATTATTACATTGTGATAGTGGGTTACTCATTTACAAATACAGAGATATCTCTTATATAGAGATTGAGTAGGAAAAAGAAATCCCTGTTGTTGCTATCTCCTACTGTTGTTGTTATCTCCTACTGTTGTTGCTATCTCACATACTTAACGTGGATTCACACATACTCAAAAATCTCCCACTTGAAGCCACGGAACAATCTTCACCTGTGCTTCAAACTGTGCATCTATATTTCTGTAAAACCCTTTTGATCTTAACTCCTTCATAGTTACCCCGGCCTTCTCTTCAATTAATCTGAAGGCCCATTGAAGCTCCCACTCAGTTTCAACCCATCAGTCACAAACGGTGACTCGTTCTCTGTCTCTACCGGCTCCCACTGAAACGAACTGCCAGATCCTGAGAAATCCCGAGAACAAACACTCTCCTGATAAAGCAGATAATCAACTAGAGAGACTTTAGCCGCTGGAATACTGGTTCTTTTAACCCACTGTCTGGAAACTCTGACTGAAGCACAACCCCCATGCTCCCACTACCATAAAACCCCTGACTGGTTTCTCTAAACCTTTCCTAGCACGTTCAACCTGAATCTGACCTGTAGCTCTGGGTTTGCCATCTGCAAAACAAACCTTCTTCTACCCACGAGATTCTGTGAACCGAATTTTGTTTTTATTCTGAACTGGGATGGTCACTCCCTCAGACGATAAACTGAACAAAAAATGAAACTTCTCTTTACCTCGAGCCACGACAAGATTTCCCTTGAAAACCTTCCACTGCTCGTTCCCGAACTTAATCTCATGCCCCTGTTCATCCAACTGCCCGATAAATCAACTGCTTCTTCAGACTTTGAATAACTGGACATCCTTCAAAGTTCATGAGCCAACTGGAGTCTTCAAATCTATGTCACACTGGCCCTCACATCAAGAACTTCATCGTTCGCTAGTCTTACCTTCCCAAAATCCATAACTTTCAAATTCCGCAATGCTTCACTGCTGTGTGTAGCGAAATAAAGCACCGGAATCCATGACCCAGGAATCCACACTACTCTCTACTCTGCAATCAGCGCCTGCTGCATCTTGCTGTAGCTTCTGTAGTGTTCAGTTCTTTTTTATTTTCCGGACATTGATTCCTAAAAAATGTCCCACCTCTTCTGATCATGTTTTTTCAAAAAAGCATCTGCACCGACCAATAAAATAAGCCACCTGCTTCGAATGTTTTTCTTTCACCTTGCTAAACGAAGCGAATCCAAAGCCACCTGCTTTGATGGATCCTTACTGCCCATTTTTCATGCAACACGTCGGTCTCTTCTTATCATGAACAAGCCAATCAAAGGCCCATAAATTAAAGAACTCGATATCAGTATACCTACTGAAACTTTTGATCTGACCTTCACTACCTCATTAATTTCTTTCTCAGTTGTAAAGCACCTACTTACAACCACCAACCAAATAAAAAAAAACAAATCTACTGAAATTTAATGCAATAGTTACTTTTATTTTGCAAATCATTGTTTTACTTGATTTATTATCTCCATATCAAGTTATAATGTATTATTAACACAAATTACGTATGTTTTTATACATATATAATGTATTATTTAAAAAATAGATCCCTCAACTCTTAAAATAACTACACTACCATCTTTTACATAAATTATATTTACAATAATAACCACACCACCGCCACCACCAACGCCGCCACCACTAGTCGCGCCACAACCACTACCAACCACCGTCGCCACTGCCACACTGCCGTCGTATTGCGCGGGTACCATGCTTACAATACAATACAAACTGAAATTTGATGGTTAAACAAAAAAAGAAAACTAACCCATCTATACTCCCTATTAAGATTATCTCACCCCCTGTTAAAAATTACACAATACGAAATGACCATTTTACCCTTAATGAATTAATTAATCTTCGTTTTTTTATTCACTAATTTAAACATCTCCATTTAAAATATCTATAATCCTCTTAATGAAATAATTTACAACATAGATCCATCGACTCCTAAAATAACTATACTACCCCTTTTTACATCAATTACCTTTACAATAATAACCACACCGCCGCCACCACCAACGCCGCCACCAATCGTCGCGCCACCACCACTACCAACCACCGTTGCCACCACCACACTGCCGTCGCATTACGCGGATACCATGCTTACAATACAATACAAACTGAAATTTTTTGGGGAACTTATTTTGAGACCACTATAATTTATATCTCTGTCTATATCATATTTTTTATTTTAATCCCTTTAGATTTGGAAATCTTGTTATAAGCTGTTGTGAAGTTACAATTTTATATTATTTATAATTTTTTTTTTAAATAAGGGGAAAAAAAAAAAGAGGATAGTACCTCCAGTATTTGACTGAAAATTCCAAAAAAAAAATGGTTAAACAAAAAAGAAAACTAATACATCTATACTCTCTGTTAAAGATTATCTCACAATTGTTGAAAATTACGTACACAATACAAAATGACCATTCTACCCTTAATGAATTAATTAATTCTCGTTTTTTTATTCACTAATTTAAACTACTGCACTTAAAATACCTATAATACTCTCAATGAAATAATTTACAACATAGATCACTTAAGTCTTAAAATAACTACACTACCCCCTTTTACATCAATTATCTTTACAATAACAACCACACCGCCGTCGCCACCAACTCCGCCACCAACCGTCATGCCACCACCACTACCAACCATCGTTGCCACTATCACATTGCCGTCGCATTGCGAAGGGATCATGCTTACAATACAATAGAAACTGAAAATTTTTTTGGGAAACTCATTTTGAGACCACTATACTTTATATCTCTGTATCATATTTTTTTTTTTATTTTAATCGCTTTAGATTTGGAGAGCTTGTTATAAAGGACCTTTGGCTGTTGTGAAGTTGCAATTTTATATAATATATAATTATTTTTTTTATTATTTTTAAAAAGGAAAAAAAAAAAAAAGGATAGTACCTCCGGTATTTGATTGAAAATTCCAAAAAAAAAACAAAAAAGAAAACTAACCCATCTATACTCCCTATTAAAAATTATCTCACCCTCTTTTGAAAATTCCAAATGTGCAAGCCTTTTAAGCATAAAAGGTACAAGCTACTTAATGCACATACTAATTTTAACCAAATTTTGTTTTAACCCCCTAAAATTTTTACTCTTTAACTTTTAGCCCAAATGTACAAGCCTTTTAAGCATAAAAGGTAACATCAGTTACCTTTTACTCTTTACATATTACTTTGCATATTGTACAATTTTAAAATCTTTACCAATTGCTATGCCTTAAGTACAACATCAATTACATTTTTTATTTTGGGTTCGAGTATTTAATATAAATGTATTTGTATAGTCACTTTGAGATTATTAATTTTTTTGCATATTATTATTCTTATTGTATCATTTTAATATTACTTTTTTTATTTGTATACTGCATGATTATGCAGGCTTAAAAAGAATCGTTCCCGTGGCAACGCGCGGGGTAAAAATATTAGTTTGTTATAATTTTGCTTGTATATTCTACTTTCAGTCTTTCTCTTCTAAATTCTACTAGTAAAAAGCTCTCTCCCTGTCCTCGCGCGCACTTTAAGCGCGTGGAGAACACACAGCACAAAACAGTAGTAAAAAACAAGTCTTTGAGAAATCAAAACAAAACCCCTCTTTCATATCTTCTAAAATCGACGCGCCGGCGCCACTCTGATACATAACCCTAATGCTAAAACCTTAATCATATACTAAAAAAATAATAATTATTATTATTTTTTGTATATATACATTTTCACTTTTTTTTTTTAGCTACAAAAAGTAAATTAAATTGAATAATTATTAAACAGAAAATGCAGGAAAACCCTAACGATTTAAACACCGTAAAACGTTATGCTCCTCCTAATCAAAGGTATATATTTTATCTTCATTTTCTTCTTTTTTTAATAATTTTTTTTATGTATATATAAACACAGGTATATATATATATATAAACTAACCCATTTTTTTTTATTTCTTTTTGTAGGAGTCGATCTATTGGAAGGAGGAAATCTGGAGGAGGAGGTAAACGCTAATTATTATTATTTTTTAAAATAATTTTTTCTTTTATATATTTATTTTTAAGTTAAATTGTGAGTGTAGAAGCTGAAGTTTACTTGTGGAAATAGAAAATCAGGGTTAGTGTTGATCATTTTATGCATTACATGTTAGCGTGTATGTTTTGTTCGGTTTTCAAGAATTGTAAACTTGATGATCTGAGGTTTATAGTTGTCTTTCTTTCAAGTTAAAAGATTGAAGGGATTCGATTGGTAGTCGGTTTACATTGAGGTGACACACTAATTGTAGTAATCAAAAAGGGGAAAAAAATTCTTAAGATTTTTTAGTTATTGATATGGATTTGAAATGATTTTGTAGCTAATCGTCATTTGGATTAGGTAGTTTCCATTTGTGTATTATAGGAATTATCGAATTATAGGCATGTTTGTTTCTTGTAGCAGGAACAAACTAGGTGTTACTATCTTTTTTCGAATGGAATATATTCCACACATATTTACACACTTGCCCACAATTGGACTTGAACTCACAGCCATGGGTGATAGCCATGAAGGATTTTGTTTTTTTAATTCCACAAGTGTCTGCCAATCAATAGCACTAGCTTTGTACCTGTGCAGTGTGTGCACAGGTAGCTAAAAGGAGAAGATGGCTGAGGTCAGAGGTGGAAAAATTGGAGAAAAAGGAGAGAGGGTATTGTGTGTTTGTGCTCTTTATGGTGGATTCGGATGCATATGTGTAGGACTGTTTGTTTGTTTATATAGTAACTAGTAAGAGACTTAGAGGAAGGAATGGAGCGTTTGGTTATAAGTTTAGGAGAACAATCCTTCTTAACTTGAAGACCGTTTTCTTAGAATTTGGATGACCCCAAAAGATAAGTTTTTGATACTTATAATATTATTAGTGGTTGAAAAGATTATATAGCTGTATTGATTTTGATTTTCAAATTAGGAGATTACTTTTACCACTAATTCATATCAGAAAAAGCATCGTCGAGAGATCAAAAGTCAGTTCATACAGTGCAAATTATTTATAGTAGGGTAATACAGTCAAACAGAAGGGATGTTTGCATTTGATATATCATTCATTAGCTCATATAAAACCATACGATATCTTTATAAGCTGATTGGGCCATATTTGCAGATAGATTGGAACGTGCAGGAAGTTATGGAAATGATGGAGATAAAAATCAAGCTGCTGCCTTAAGAAATGCTCCCGTCCCGGATCATGCAGATCCACCACGGCTAATTGGCTTGCAAGGGTGTGGTGATGGTGAAGCATATCAACTTCTGAACAACCGTAAGTGTTTTATACTATTGACCATTTTGACCCATTTACTTATGAACGGGTCAATTTCGGTGTATGTTTTCTATCTCTTTAACATGTGAAATTAAAAAGTTTGGCGCAAAAGGAAATGGGTTGAGAATGTGTCAAAAGTGAATTTCAAACTCATAAAACCTCCAAATCATCTTTATTCAAGTATTATATTACTATTAAAGTAATTTAATCTTTATATTCTTAATTAAAAAATAATAGTTAATAATTAAGTAAAAAGTTAGTTTTTTGGACAAATAGTGTTTTGGGTCAGATCAACCCAAAACCCAACATGTTTTGACGTACACCAACGGAATTTTCATTTAACCTGAACTTGTTCATTTCAGCACCTCTATGTTCTACTCTCTCTCTCTCACTCTCTCTCCCCCTCTCCCTCCCTTTTGTATCTATCTCTATCTCTACCTCAAGGCAATTAAAACATCTCCCTTTTTGAGATGTCCCATGAGGAGTCCAATACTTCTCTATTCGGCGTGTTTTCAGTTCTAAAATGTCTACCAATTATATCACTGCAAGCAGACCAAAACATTTTATTTTTAATGTCTTCTGGAAGAATTTTTTGTAATATCAATACAGGGAAGACAATATTTGCTATCTTGTAATGAAACTGCATGAGTTTTCATATGCAGGTTGGGCATCTGCTATGAACGCATATGAAAATCCCTCAACTGATTTGGCTGGTGAGTGAAAAATTCTAACTTTTGACTTATGAATTTCTTCTTTTTTACTTACTTGTATATAATGGTAAAGTGGTTAAACATAAAATAAGGAAACCCCATTCTTTGAAAGCTGTAACACGGCCCGGACTCTACTTTTGAAAGCTGTAAAACGGATAGTCCAATAATCTCATACAGTATTTGGACCATTTCTGTAATTTACGCTTTTTAGTTATATTTAACGCACTATTTATATAAAACCTTCTTTTGTATAAAAGGTGTATTGAAGTTTGGACCAGCCTAACACAATATGCATAAAGATTTGCCTATTTTGACTAATTTTAGAGCATCCCTACTCGTACTTTGCCACCTGTATCACAAGGCTTCAACTTAAAGTCAATTGGAAACATCTTGGCTGCAAAGTGTGATTTGAATGATGAATAGATTTGCTAGTCAGCTAGTTGTTTTAACATTTCATTTCTTGGGTACTAATGTACTACTGTATTACATATTTACATGATGTGAGAAGAAATGGAATCTGATAGTGGATTTATTTAATTGATGTAAGGGGGAATGAAAATGGGACCCACAAAACGGAGAAGAAGTTAATATAAGCAGATTAAATCTTATCTGCATTTTGTGTTTTACAGAGCGGCCGGTTATGTACTCAGGAAACAATGCATCAGCATGGGGACAATTTCGACTTCCTCATCAGGTTAGAGAATAGACTGCCATCTGTTTTCTCTATTTCTCTCTCTTTAAAAGTTATAGGTGGCAAAGTGGCAAGGTTGCCTATAAGTTCACCCCAGCTGACCCCAAACACTTTTCCCCCCGCTTGTAGTCTATTTATAAGCAATTTGTGTGCTAAATATGATTACAAAAAGTATGTATGACAATAATAATAATCTAAATTTCTGAATACAACAGTTTGGTAATTTGTATCATATGTATGTAAAAATGCACTTTGGGCAACGTTTGAGTGTTTGACATGTTTCCCTTTTTATAGGTACTCTTCTTTTTACTCATTTGATATGTTAAGAGTCAAGTGAAACTTGATTCAAACCATTAGAAAGTAAATGAGTTAAAATTGTCACCTTCTACTAAAACCATTATTTTGTATCTCGATGTTTTCAGATGATTTCCCCGACACCTGGAGTTGGACCTTCGGGGCCTCAGATTGATTTCTTAAGCGAACTCAGGCAGGCAATGCATAATTCAAATGCCCAGTTCTGACAAGTAACCATGAATTCTGGAACAGAGTTGGGGCTGTTGTATGTGTTTTTAGATTCGGCTCTGCTAAATTTAGATCCATGATCAATAACCGTTGTATGTGTTCTTAACTTAAGCTCTACTGAATTTAGATCAATGATCAGTTACTGTTGTATGTGTTTTTAACTGTAGCTTTGCTAAATTTCATTTGTGAGGTTATATTTGTGCTCCGTTTGCTGTAAAAGCATTCGTGCATAAATTTAATGATATTTCATATAAGTTCATACTAGTAAGTATTTTTTTGGATTTGCATTTTGAAACTGATTATTTGAATTCCTAGACGTATGAACAGATTTTGCTTATTTTAAAAAAAAAAATATTGTTAGTTAAAAACATATATATTGGATAATCAGTTTAAATTCAGCTGTAACAGAACAGGTTATCTTAATGTAAAGTACCATTCTTGTAACCAAATTTCAGGCTTCTGTTCTCTTTACGTAAAGATCTAAGAACTACCATCAAAGAACTTGAAATGAAGGTGAATGAATGCTATTATATATGTATAAACTTTGTGCTTAAAACATCAAGAACCGAAAAACTTGTACATTAGATAATGCTATACAATTCTCGAGTTGAAATAGTTTCTTCTTAGAAACATGATCAATCTCTCCATACAGGAATTATTCCTTGAGCGGCTAAACGCTTTTCAACCCAGAATACCAGTAGTTTTGCAGTGATTTTTTTCTCGTCTACAAGAAAAGGTTCAACATTGCTTGCGGTTGACCCGTAGGAAGATATTGAAAACCCTTTTGGACCTGTAGGGATAGAGATAATTATCAGATATTCAGATGGTGATTCTTGAATTTGCCAATGATAGAGAGAAGACAACTCACCAGCGATACCATCTGGGAACAATGCCCAGAATGAATAAGGAATATCGTTCTTCAAAAAAGAGCCTTCAAGCTGTATGTATAAGCATACACAGAATGAGTATAAAGTAGTAGAGGCTATTTTTGGCATAGGGTATTGAACCGAACTTGCGTAAAAATATTGTAGGTTTGGGATGGCTCATGACTTGCCAAGTTCACAAAAACCAAGCATGAGCTCGGGTTGCTGAAAGCAATGGCCTTGTTTTGGTTTCTGTAGGCTCACGGAGCTATGTATAAAGTTAAAATTGAACCCTTAATATTGCAATTAGACGACTGTAAAAGAACACAATAGAAAGTCCCGTGAGTTAAAATCGACCAACTGTCATGGTCGGTAGATTCTGTCAATTTTGACTTACGGTCCTTACAAGGTATAACCGAGCCAATCTAGATTTGAACATGACTTTGGATTATCCGACGAGCTAGCTTGGGCTTGTCACATTTTCTATGAACTGGCTTGTCTAGGCTACAACAAGCAATTAGGATAGTTAGTTGGATCGATAGTCTACTATTAAAGCTAGTCTATGACAACAGTTTCCAGTTCCCTCATCTCCGGTTAATCACTAACAGCTTTATTGATAAAAGATATGGCATCTTAATTCGATAAGATGACAATAAAATGGAAGGACTAACCTTGTTATCCTCGAAAAACAACTCAAGCTCTTTGATATCTTCTTGTGCTTCAAGAATTGATCTTAGGGAAGGAATCACATCCTCTTCCATCATCTCCGGTAATGGCTTAACAGGTGCTTTCGCAGGAGGCTTTGGCTTTGGTTTCGGTGGAGCAGCAGCATCTTCTTTGGCAGCAGCCGTAGTGGATTCTCCATCTTTTTCCTCTTTCGTTTCAGCCGCAACTAAATATAACAGTAACAATGTATGATCCTTAATATGTTTAGCTATCAGACCAAACTAAGAACAGAAAAGAACTTATAATTGCCAAAAGGGACATTCCATCAAAGTTTTTGTAGTATATGATATTATCGTTTATAAATCTAACATGGATATGACGTTCTGTTGTATCTTGTTTATACATGTTATAACGTAAATCAGTAGTGTGTGCATAGTTCAGAAATAAACTGTAAGGTTGCGTTTAATTTTAGAAATTTTTTTCTAATTTTTCATTTTCAATCGTCAAGCAAATAGAAGGGTTTTTTTTTTTAATCTCTAGAAAAAGTTGAAAACGTGTTTAGTTGTCAAATGGAAAACACAAAGAGTTTTCCATTTCTAAAATGCAAAATATTTAGAAAATTATAAAAATGAGTTTTCCAAAGTGTAGTTATAAATTAGAAAACTGAGTTTTCTATTTTCAAGAAAAATACTTTTAGAAAAATCACATTTGAATACGTTTTCTGTTTTCCATGTTTTTCTTGGAAATGTTTTCCGAAACAGGATGAATTTTCCATAACTAAACGCAGCCTGTTTGGAACATCTGGAATTACCTGTAGAAGCAGCTGCAGCAGCAGGTGATTCTGCATAGCAAACTGCGTTTCTATGCGAAATGACATATTTAGCTGCAGCAATCTGTTGATACAAATAAAATATCGATAAACTACCACTTAATGTGAAGTTGGAGAAGCCAATGGGCTAAATTGCTATCTAACATACCAGATGGTGGGAAGCAGAACTTGACTTAGGATCACGAGATGTGCAGTATGAAGAAGATGGAAAATTCATATTCAAATTCAAATTTGGCAAAGTAATAAATCCTCCCATTTTCGTCGATGATGACGATACGTGCAACTTCATCATCGTGCTCGCGTGACCTCGAAACAGAAACCTTGTATTCTATGAACAAAATTTTGTTTGGGTTCGAATCGCAAAGAGAGGGATGGGAGAGTTGGGGGTAAGTTTGTTAATATCATCCACAAAAAGCTTTGGAGGATTTGGTACCACTGAGTTCACTTGCAACACCCCTTTGTTTGTATATGCAATTATGCATGTCATTTATATATGTGAACTTGGGTTTTCAGGGTAAATAGTAAAAAAGAAAAAAGACCAAAGAAAAAAATATGAACTTATTTGCAACAAGTGAAGTCATGTTAAGTTGGATAAAATGGAAATAAAAAGGTAATAAAATGAGCCACATAAATAAATAAATAAATATAAGATAATAAAATGACATATATTTTATTTTATATTATACAAGTGTTTTGTTGGTATGTATGTATGTATGAAACTATGTTATTGTGACTGTGTTTCGCCACGTACATGTGCTTAATATTATTATTATTCAAATATATTATTTATAAATTTATTCCTGGTTAACTATCCTGGTTTATGCTGATACTAATACATATAAATTATTTTTAAAAATAGTTTACAATTAAATTACTTTAGAAGGATAAAAAATGTAAAAATGTATTGAATCTAACATTGATTTACCTAAAAAAAAACAATGATTCGGGTGGTAAAGGTAAGGGTAACATGGGTAATTCGTATATCAAAATTTTAAGTTATTCAACAAGATGAGACAATTTTTACAAGAGTTACTATCATATTTTTCTTAATGATTCGTATATGAACATGAAAATATGTCCACTTATCTGGTTAAATAAACTTTTTGAAGTAGTTGGTAGTGATTGTATCAGTCTATTGCCTATGTAACGGGCTCAGATGTGAATTCACTCAAATCTTATGTACTTCAATGTTTTTTTGCCGTAATATACTTACTACGCTTAAAAAGCCTTTTACCCAAAAAAAAATATCTGGTTAAATAAACTTAAACAAATGAACATAAAAAAATCATCATTTTCAAATTTTCATTTTCATTTTTATTTTTAACACAATACAATATATCTCTATTTGACAAGGCTTGCCTATTGGGACTGGATGTGTACTCGAAGTATGCCTAAACAAAATGGGAGGTTTGGTCTATCAAAACAAAATAAAGTACATGACCAAGTTGTTTGATGTATACAAGTATTGCATGCCCAAATAAATTTTAATAATAGTTGCCAATTAAAGGGGTATTATTAATAATTTAAAGCTTATGGAAATTAAAATGTTGCACATATTGTTGAATAATCATGTAGCCACTTTTGGTTTGCCAGTTGTGTATAAGTCATATATTGCCTGAAAACTAAAACATCAAACATTTTACATTCAGTAACTTCATACCAAATACACAAATGTTTTGATTCATATCACCATATATATATCAATTAACCATCCGTTTTTCGGATCAGAGTCGAATCATGATCTTAACCATTCGATACGATTTTGCTTTCAAATCATATAGTGTTACGTCGTCTATGGTGCGCATATACGATGAATGACACACATCATGTTACAGACTCATATTGACCATTTCCAAGTCTGGATGGTTTCACAAGTTTTGGGAAGGAATGTGATAATGAGCTAGACTTCATGCATTTGTGCCCTCCTGTTGTGAATCTTTAGCAATATGAATGTCTTGCAACTCGGCTGCATCACCATCGCCGTGTGGACCACCGCCGTGTGGATCACCACCAGAACCATCTGGGCCTGATGCGTGGGTTGTGATGTTTAGTGGCTTCTTTTTCTTGGCTTTTTGAGCCCAACTAATTAGACCTGCCTGTATATGTTCTTCAAATATCGACTTCTTGAAATTACTTCCCATCTGCACATAACGCGATTAATGTGTCAACTTTTTAATGTTTTGAATGATGTGAACTCGACAAAAGCAAAAAAAAGTTATAAATGGAACTAATTACCTGTGTGACAAGTGCGTAAAGTGGTAGAGTACTATAACTGCACAAAACTTGTATAAAAACCCTAACACGAAATGAAAGAGAATGTCCTTTACGACGCAAGATACTAATTTAAACGTCACCCGTGGGGACCCTTTTTGCTTTGCTTGGCTTGCACTACGTCAAGCAAACCAAACAGGGCCTTAAAAATCGTATCATTGATGTTGAAACTAACGGTAATAAGTCAATCACGCCTTACCCAATGATGAGCCTCGGGATGATATAAATCCATTTTCCCATTATGCACGAATCAGGGCCAAATTGAACCTAGCAATGAAATCCATTTGGTGTTAATTTCTGTCTATCTACAGATGTTAACTTTGTGCAGAGGTGGCAACGTTAAACCATTTATATGAAAACCAGTCAATTAGAAAGTTTTAGTTAATAACAACTAATACAAAAGTTAACTATTAAGGAAGGGAGCTGCTAAATACACCACAGATTTTGATTAATGTACACCATAGTTATGCATGAACAACTTCCACAGCTTGACGTAGAAGTTGAAAATTGTGGTGACTGAATCAAAGTGTGCGGCGAATTTATAACATTCTAGAAAAGAAAGGCGTCAGATGGGCCGAACAGGTCAAGCAGGCTATAGAAGTAAAGTATTATGCTCAAAACCTTTCAAGTCTTCTTATTTTAGAGAAACAGCTACCGAGTATTTTATTTAAGATATAATATTTGCAAGCATACTTCATAAAATTCAAGAAAATCTATCAAAAAAAAGTCATTTTGACCCGAACTCATGTTGATCCATCACTCAAGCTGCCCCCTCTACCTGTGCATATGAATTCTATGAGAGAATTTTTTTTTTTTACCAATATCCAGAAGAAGAAGGCAATTTCAAACGCATTTTGGAAGAGGATAAAATGTATAAACTGACGAACGATCTTTGGTCGATGAAACCAGAAGTGATCATCTGAAGGTTGTACTGTTGGTTCACCTTCTACTGCTACATGCTTCTCGGCAACTTCATGAGCTAACTGAATGATTATGTGTTCTAGTTTGGTTCCCAGAGCAAGTAGCAACTGAAAAGATCATTTGTTTATACTTATCACCGTATTTTAGTTATTTCACATAATAATAAGAATAGAAAAGATCGATATGCAGATACATGATATACATTATGAGTTGGACAACTTACGATGAAGGGAATAAATGCCATCCAAAAATATGTATGCCAACCTGCATCACAACCAAGAAACTAGAATCGTTTGTAACCCGCCAGAAGCCATCAAAAAGTCCTATAATGCTTGAAGCTTTCTACTAGTCATAAGTCTTGGCTGTATTGATGGACATGATTAAACTTAATAAGCTTTACGTACCGTCGACATTCAGCAACAAAAATATGATTGCAAATATCCACAAATACCAACTACAAACGATAAAAGCATATATTAGTTTACCCCTTCACAAAATTATAGTCCACTTTTTTAACATTGCTTGAGATGAGAACTATATGAAAGTATCACAATAGGATAACTTCTGACTGAAAATAAACAAAATCATTTGTCTTTTTTATTTTTGATTTTGAAGTACTTGGTTTATAGCGAGCCACTTGCCTGATGCCGACAACTTTCCTAGAGTCGTCTTCAAGAGCTCGCATCATGTACTTGTGAAAATTAAATTTCCGGTTTCCCCTGCAATGTGTCTACAATATCATGAAAATCATTTGTGTACTTCGTAAGGAAATAATAGAAAGAGGGTGGCATTTAGGTATTGTTACCGTTATGAATCCCAATCTTAGAGCAATGTAGTCTGCTTCGGTGACTGATCCGTAGAATTGCTTGAAGAAAGATTCCTTCAAATTTGATTATAACACAAGAATTCAGAACAAACTAAGTAATAAGATGAAAATATCATGGGGCTAAAACCTAAAACATGGATTATAATTTGCAAGTAATAATACATCTTCTGTATCATGAAAAAAAAAAATTGTTTTCTACAAGAATAAGATGATGTGAAACCGGGGAAAAATAGTGCCAAAACAACAACAATAGCTTACCACCCAACCTAGAACAGCTGAACGTTTGCCAAAACCCATGAAGCGTTTCATGATGAAATCATGATTTGTAACTGTGACTTCCGGCTCAAGAACTGCAAATCATGGCCATAATATAAAGCTTATGATAGGGGGACCAAAAACCAAGATATAATATTCATCTATGTTGTAATCGTCTAATATTCTTCTTTTTCGAATTTGTTCAAAATGAGGCGCAAGATCATATCTTTATCCCTCTAAGACCAATTAAATGAAACGCACAAAACGAAAATGTTCAAATGATCAGAAGTAAAGTTTCAGAACTTGGCTGCTAAACTAGAGGTGGAGAAATTTCACATTAGTCATTAGTTAACCCACAACATTTTTAAAACATTTGACCCGTTTAACTTGTTCATTTGGCCCGTTTTGTTTTTTGCTATTACTATTGCATCATAGGTGGAACCCACATAATGAATACCGAAGAACAAGAAAAATGATATGACCAAATAGTAAAGCAATAGTATTAATCTACTTTTAATTACCTCTTGAAGTGTTGAATTTATCGTCTCTGGCAGACGTTTCCCATTGTTTCCATTGGCTAATCTAATACAGTATGTGATAAGGATTTGTAAGCAAACCATCATATGCAAGTTAAAAAGAAAAATGATCCACAAAAGCATTTACAAACCTTAAACCCTCCAAATACAACGGTGAGAACAGAAAATGTCACATGCACAATAGCTAGTACGAAAATAAAAATGTGTAGATGATGCAGTGCCTCAGGGGATAACATTGGGACCTTGTTCTGTTAGTGAATGGAGGTAAACAAGAAACGATAAAAACATTAGAACTTGATCCAATGTTTCATGAGTCATTGCGAATCAAAAATAAATGCATAACATTTCTAGTAAATAGTATCGTCAAAAAATGAAAACCGGATCAGCTTGGGTTATACGCTGCCCCTAAAGGGTCAATTAGGTAAACTTAATAGTATTAGCGAAAACGTAAATGGGTTGTATTTTTTAAGTACAAAACAGCATAAATTGTTTTATTTAGCATATTAAATTGACATTGTAGCAAATACAGTTTGCTTTAATCATATTTAAAACACATTAAGAAAATAGAAGAAACTTTGTTTGGGAACTGGGTTAACTCGGCCTACTAAAAATGGCCCGTCTTGACCTATTACCCAACCCATCCAACCTGCTCATTTTACGGCTCCATGGTTTATATTTGTTAACCCCATTTTTGTCTTTTATCATATTCCCTTCTTCAGATGAGATCTTTATTAGGCCAGACCCAGTTATTTGTTTGATTTCTAAACTAACAAGTTGAATTTATAAATGATAAAAGCTAGATTGATTACCTGTAGAGCACAATAGCCCACCGGTGATTCATTGTCTTCAAGCAATTGACGAAGTGAATATGGGTGTTCTTCTCCGTCTAACGAGCAAGGAAGAAAGTGTTTCATAATATCCTCGTCTACACAAATCTTGACAATTCCACCTTGACAAACAGATAATAGTAGTGAAACAAACCCCAACAACATCAACTCTGCAAAAAATAACAGCAAACTAATCAACAAGGAGTGCTAAAAGGTAAATCAAACTGTCCTTAGAAATGCTTGAGACCTCACTTATAGAGTGTCCTTGTATGTATTATGTATATGATGTTATTAATGTCATTTATAAGTTTACCACAAGATTAATCGAATGTTCTACTAAAAATCACAATGTTTATAAGCAATATTTGATACCGACTTATGGAACCACATATACGCTCTCCAAAAATTTAACAATATACCTTCCTTGACCTTTTGTAATGCTTGATAGAGTGGCTTCCGACCACCCTTTCGTAATTTCTGCACACAAATCATTCAAAATCGGCATTTTAGTTACTAAAAACTGTAAGCTTTTAGTGTCTCGAGTTGTCTAAAGTCAACAAACTGTATTTAAGTTGACGGTTGACCTTTTATCATATTTTAAGGTTTTTTGTTTTGTTCAACATGACCAACTTGAGGATTTCAAGTTGAGATGATCCAAAAAATTAACATCTTTGTTCGTCTATGAACAATTATTTTGGGACAAATTATAGAGTATCATGCAATTATTTACTAACCTTGCCAGCGTAGTGTAGTAGACGTTCGACGGCCATGGAAACGCCAACCATGACCGTACATACGGCGGCAACAACCCATGTTGGCGTAAACTCTAACGTAGTCCCTTCTTGTCCTTCATGACCACCCGCCATAACTTATATATATGTATACATAAACTTTTAACGGTTTAACAAAAACTTTCTTTTCATGGATATATATATGCCTGCAATGCAATGCAAATGAAACTCGGCCGTAACATTTATATTTTATATATATAAAATGTAATGTAATATATATAGAGAGAGATCGAAATTGTATAATATATAAAAAATGTTTAATGTTGTAATGAGAAGATAAAATGTGGCCGGGAGATTGGAAATGGTGGGTTTAATTATGCAAGGAAATGAAAAGTTGACGGTTATATAAATCCGATGAAATATCGATGGATCGATGTCCGAGAATATAATGAGAAAAACCTTGTTGAGTTAATTATATGTCTTTTCGTTTTGTTTTGTTATGTTTTGTTTCATGGTTTGATTCAAATTTCTTTGTTATGTTTTGTTACAGGTCTTACAAACGTACGTCAGTTTCAATATAATAACCGTCCCTTTAATTTTTGAATTTGTTTTTTGTTTGTAGATTAATAAACCGTCGACGTTGTTACTAATGTTCTTTGTTTATGATATTCTTTTTTTTTTATTATTAAATTTGTTTTTGTTGCAGATAAATAAATGAAAATGAAAGAGTTAATTTCATATATGATCCTAAAAATTACCTCAATAATATCATATTATACCCAATAATCCAAAATCAAACATTTTTATAAAAAAATCAAGTTAATGACATTTCTATATATCCTTCTTTCCCCAAATTGAGTTTCATGGAAACTATCATTTCCTTATGGCAACTTGATTGATTCTATTAATTGTCTTTACTTAAGCCTTTTAGTGAAAATTTGAATTTAAAGATGTTATCAAAGATGATGGACCTCATTTTTAGTCAGAAAGAATGCCATCTCAATAGAATTGATTCAAGTGTGGAGAATTTTTTGTTAGTAAAATTATGGGTGATTTTAGATTTGACTTTTTTTTTTTTTTTTTTATAGTTTATTAATGCTGATTTAGGTTTTTATGGAGACCTTTTTAGAAAGGAAAAAAAAAAAGCAAAAAACAAATTTCATTGATTTTAATAAGGTTTGATAATATCACATCCTCTTGTGAAGATGTGAATGAAGACATAAGACATTTGATGTCTGAAAAAACAAACAAAACCTAAGTAAACATTAATGGAACTTCTGTTTTCATGAAATTATAGAGTGAGTACGTCATGATGGAGTAGAAAATGTGGATGTATAGAAAACGAAAATTAAGGGTATAATTGTCATATTTAATAGTTTAATATGATTATTAAAGTTATTTATTCGGTATATATGATATTTTGATTTTGAGTTGGGTACCTAGACTACCTGCATCATTCAGATTGTCCTTCCCACAAACATCCTAATCAGCAGCTTTCTACTCATTCTTTCCATAAACATTTTTTACCCACAACAATAACATATAAATTCTTTTTACAAACAACTACATGATTTTTGTCATCTATATACCTTCATCCTTAAACATCATCAAACAAATTTTTGTCATCTACCTTCATCCTTCCCTACAAACAACCAAGGATGAATATCCTCCATGTTACCACCCACATTAATACCCTCTTCACAAAAAACCTTCGCATCATCCCATTCTTCCCATATATATCCTTGATATTCACAGTCTTATGATATTATTGCGGTAAAATTAACTCAAAATAACATGATAGGACATGCATATAATAAAAGTACATTAAAAGTTAATCATATATTCATTTATACACGAGGTTAATATGTTCAATGTATAAATTGTTAATGTCTAAAAAACAGTATGGTTGATGGTGTGGTCCCGTTGTGCATCACACTATGCAGGGCCAGTCCTGAGAATTCGGATACTTAAGGCGAGATGGTTGAAAATATCTCCTATCAGAATATTCAAAAAAACAATATCATATTTATAAGAGTTTGGAACCTAGTCAAGCTAAACGACTCATCCCGTTCGAATACCCCGAAAAAAAAAATAGAGAATTGTATTTTATTGTTTTGTTGTCGGTGTGAAACTTGGCCGGTGTTATCATAAGCAACATGTATCATGGGCTGGTGTTTTTCTTTTTTGGTTTGGCTTAAAATTAGTAAGAAAGGAGCCTAGTATTAGAAAACTTCCACCTGTAAATTGTTGCCCCCTCCAATCGTTATGCTCAAGGCGGTCACCCAATTGGACCGCCCCTAGGTCCGGCCCTGAGACCATGTGTAGTGTGATCATCACATTGGGTATCACAGCATGGTTTCCTTCACACTATGGTTGTGAGGGAAGTATACATATTGCTCTTCTTTAATCCTTAAATATAAGATTAACTATTTCAGATAAATATGATTAATTAAAGTCCAATATCGGAAGAAATTTTTTTTCAGTGTAAACCCTCTAGACCCTCTAGGGTATGGCGTGAATGGAATGATCAGTGTGTTAGAGCATGACTCGAAATTGTATAATGAATTTGCACCGACTAATAACTTGGTTTGTATTGGAAGTTAGCATACAATGTAATACTCATATTTGTCTTCCTAACAAATATTTTAAATATTTCATATACGGTATGTTTGCCACCATCGTTTTTAACTTGAAATGTGACAAAATCACACATCACAACTTGTGCCATCAGCCATTAAACAAGTTTGATCATGGTATAACCGGCATATTGAACTCAAGTCCATAGAGCTCACACGGGCCATCAAACAAGCACCATATGCCTCAACTAACAACTTATGAGGTTACACGAGCCATCAAACGAAGAGCACCACATCCATGGTCTCTATGTTCAAAAGTTACCTTTTTGACTTTGATGACTTGAATACATGTTCCTTGTAGTGTTTGAGCTCCGCTATGCTATCCTTGATATCATTTATGGCTAGAGGCGGCTTCACCTTTCGAGGTACCTTCTTATCTATAAGCCAAAAGATACAAAATACAAGAATACAACAAATCAAACAAGTATGAGTAGCTCATTTATGTGGAAAACGGGTCAATTTGAGAATGAGAATTACAGACCAAACAAGTAAATTTGAGCATATATCATGTCAAACGAGTCAAATGAATTATAAAAGAAAAACAGGCTAAAATTACTTAATACACCACTACTTTTTTGTTTTTTATTTTGTCTTGTACGAATTGGTGGTGTACAAATTACCTCCATTAGTTTGATAACGTTACTAGTATTATATTATCATCAGGTACTTCATTTTTAACTTGACAAGGTTTTGGGCCCGTCTCCATTTATATTGACCCAAAAATGAAAATAAAATGTGCTAAAACTTGTATGCTTGCACTTTAATACTAAAATGGCTTGGGCTGCATTGAACAGAATCACAAGATAAGAAACTGTTTACCATATTGTGCCAACAAAACTGTTTTAAAACGAACCCAGGGATTAAAAAAAACAGATTTCGTTAATAAGAGTAGATATTATAGATTATAAGCTATGATCAAAAGTTCACATAGAAATTTAGATATTACCTTCTGGGAACCAACGGCAACATAAAGCCTTGATACTGCCGACATCAACGAGAACGTGAGAGAAAAGACAAGCCAAACTGGGCATGTATTTCTGTACATAGAGAACCATGGTAGGTATAAAAGTTTCAAGAAAAAAATGTAAGGCAAATTTCTAAAGTGTTTTGGCGAAAGATTATACACAAAGTGGAAACAAACTGAATAAATTGCATTTTCTTTGTGATTAGGAAAATAAAAAAGTGGTCTCAAAAGAGCTTCAGTTTTAACCGGATAAAATCATCTAAGATCATATTTAACGCATGGTAGAGAGAAAAGAGCACCTACAACCCACAGATACCATAAGTTCCTGATGGCTATAGAGGTGGCAAAATGGGCGGGTCGGTGGGTTGAGTAACGGGTTAGATCTGGTTGCATTGTCTAGAAACATTTGTTGTCGGCTTTTAAATAGATGATTAGTAGTAACTATTATTTGCCAAAAATATATATAACTACAGATTAATCTAATTTCTGAATAAGGTGAAGTAGGAAGTTGTACTCTTTAGAAATACACTATGGACAACTATCATTTCGCTTGACCCGTTTCCTTGTTAACTATTTTTGAGTTGGCCTATTTAACCTATTAGACATCAGACATGGTCCAAAATCCAAATCAACCCATTCATAAGTAAATTGGTCAAATTCGCAACCTCCACTAACCACAATTAGTTCCTCTCTTGAAAGCTTCCTGTTATTCACAAATTTATAAGCCATTCATTGTGACTAGTGGGTATCTATTTATAAACTTACTTCCAAATGCCCTCAGCATATTTATCATGACAAAATACTTAAACTTGACACATATTTGGTCTATAGTGACGGGTTAGTATTTATTTTGCATGCCATTCGCATATTTATCATGCCAAAACACTTAAACTTGGCTATTGACCAGGTGACCAACTTTTCTGTACCTTCAAGAACATAAAGTCAACATAAACTGAATTTCCTGCAAGCAACGGAGTATATCCAATGACATGTCTCTTCACAAAATCTATAACCTACACCATAACAAAAAGAACACATTAAATATAAATTGTAAATCAAAAAAGAGAGAACAAACTCTATTGGGCAAAAAGCAACAAAAATAATACTCGTATGTAACATGTAACAGTTTTGTAATGTTAAAATTTTAGGCTTAATAGTTTAAAGCATGATGAGAATGAAAGGAAACCTGAGCATCTGCTATATCACCTGCCCTTCAGCTTCTTTTTCACTAATTACACTTTGTCTTGTCTTCTTGGTCATACCTGTTAGAAATGGAGGTTGACCACGAGAATACATAATGCATACACTAATCATAAATATCCTCCCAATACAGCAATAATTGATAATTTAACGGAAAAAAATGCACAAGGTAGAGGCAACTCACCACTAGCTGCATGCTGATCTTGGCACCATTCTCCCACTTTATCAGGAGATTCTTTTGTTTGATGAATGACCAAATCAGGACCCTGGGCAAAAAGACTAGTTTTAGTTCTTGTAAGTTGTAACACTAATAGGTTGGCTGGAATGGCTGCTACAATCAAGAATACACAAAACACAAAACATTATGAATATGTGTAAAAGCTACCAAGACTCTTCACTTCAGGTGGCAGAAAAGGTATGTCGGCACGTTGTGTAACTGGTAAATTTTTGTTCTGGTCGGGTTGACGTTGACACCCACAAGTCCAGAACACTTTTTGCCCATTACTTAATAAAGAGTTAATGTGTATACAAAATCTATATTATTTCAATAATAAACTGATTTCTTTGATAAAATGATTTACAAGGTTTTATGCATTACAATTACGACTATCAGTCCAATTGACCCATTTGACCCATTTTCTTTTTAGCTATTCTATTTAACAAGTTTGGCCCCGTACAAATAAACATAACCCGATTTGACCCATTTATAAGTCAAGGGGTCGTACTCCACATCAACTTATGAAATTTATCGAAAACAAGCACAAATTTCTACACTACCTCTACCACTTCTCTCAACTTTCCATCTGTAACCACGCAAGCAATCTCCAAGATTCTATCTACTTCAACATTCAATCCTGCACATTTGTTATAAATGCTTCTAAACTTGTTTCCAATCCCCCACCAATTATACCGCTTCAAATATACCAGAAAAATGTAAACTTTAAGTAAATGCCCACCCGTTGTTTCTAATTTGATCCACACAAGAGGCAACTTGTGGTGTTGTTTTTCGCTTTGACGACTGCCTTTATCCTTTCTATTCCCAGTCATATCCTCAAGACTTATAATTCCCCTCCCTGAAATTCCAAATATAGTTTCTTTAAAAATCTTCTTAAATTCACCGAAATATGGTTTCGTCTCGATTCTCAAGTCCCAAAATTACTTGAAAAAATCTCTAGAACAACAACTTAAAATATGTTTATATATAAATAAAATAAAGAAAATAAGTTTAAAGACTAGACATTAAGCATGATTTATAGCTTCAACAAATACAGCAAATCTAATACTAAATTTACATTCACCGATTATGTATCTTTCCTAAACAACTACAGCTACTACTATTTGTAACAACATTCACAGCAGAAAATATATCCCAAGAAATGATCTTTTCGGTATTATTATATATAGTATGATTATTGCCACAATTAATCATTAAAATTTTAGCAGTGACATCTTTGTGATTACATCATAGACGATAAATACCTGCAAAAAATGTTTTGGGTGGGATGTTAGAAACTTCCCACTGAGGATTTCTTGCCGAGTTTGCTGTCAAAAGGAGTATGATATTGAAGGTGATTAATACTGGCAATAAGCCACAAAACCAAGTAAAAAAGGTGAGGCTTAGATTATTATTTTGATATACAAAATGACTTTTGTATCTTTCATCTTAAATCTTAGTTAATATTTGTTTTATATATTTAGTCAAATTTTTTATTTCTATAATTAACTCATTTAGTCAAAAGGAGTATGATACTAGACATCAGCAGGCATACCTCAGAACCAATTCATCTCATCGGCCGCCTTACACGACATATACTTATATATTTTAACAATGGGATTAACAAAGAGTTCTTTCACGACATATACTTATATATTTTAACAACGGTTTTTTTCATGATATATTTAGGGTCGCCGCATTACGCGGGTATCCCTCTAGTCAAATATAAGTCAAACTTAAATAATTAAGTTTGAAAACATAATATATAAGTCAAACTTTTTAATTGATTTCATGTATAGTGATACATTTTTATATATTTATCAGGAATAGTAGTTAACTAGATTATTTTTCCGCGTAATACGCGAGATAAATATATTAAGTTTCCATGATAACATAGTTAGTAGTTATAGATAAGACATGTTGAAATATGATAATAATATTATTATTAAAAAAAAGTTTTGTATCGAAGATGGCTATTAGGATATGTATGTTATATCTTTATATAATGACTGTGTAAATTTAAATGTAGATACTACCTGCTGAAAAATGATGATATTATTATTTGAAAATGATTTTTATTATAAATGGTTCGTAGGATATATTTATTGTATTTTTGTATAATGGCGATGTAAAATTAAATATGAATAAAATATGTTTATTTAGTGTAATAATAATAAATTTTCAAAAAACATATTATCTTCTTATTTATACAAAGTCAAGTATCAAATTACTAACTTTAAACTACAATATTATTTATCTAATAAAGCAACATGACATTCGCAATAAGGTTTATATTACAATGGTCAAAGTCATTAAAATATTACCCCATATGTCGCAAAATAAGTATTCATAGTTAAAATGACACACAATTATAGACATATATCATCATTATATACATATTTATTCGATACAAATTTTACCATCACTTTTGAAAAGACATATAAAATGTATTTGTGTAAATGAAAGTATTCCGGGTATTATAGCTTACATAAAATGAAAATGTGGTAGTATAGTTAATTTAACATGTTATTTTCAAAAATGAACATTTATTTAGAAAAAATTAAAATAGAAATCTAACAATTATTTTGAGATGGATGAGGTATGTATTTTTTTTAAATCTAAATGCAAATAATATGTTTGTATATAATGATCAAAATTATGATTTTAAATGTTACAGTTATTATTTTGTATGTAATAGAAAGAATAAAATGAACTAAATTATTTTATAAGTAATAGAAAGAATAAAATGACCTAAATGAATGGAAAAAAAGGGATAAAAATATGTTACATTAAATATGTTATATTTTGAAGAATTAACCGTGTGTACTTTTAAATTTTATAACGTAACGGAAGATCAAATTAAATATATTTAATTCATTAAACATTCA
>JAOXNX010000032.1:16617041-16632009 GCA_028566075.1 Solidago caesia
ATTAACATACATATCCTACTAATAATTTTTGATACAAAACTTCTTTTAAAATAATAGTATCATCAAATCTCAACATGCCATATTTATAACTATTAATTATATTATAAATTATAACAAAAACTTAATATGTTTAACCAGCGTATTATGCGGGAAATAATCTAGTTATAAGTTATAACAAAAACTTAATATGTTTAACCCGCGTATTACGCGAGAAATAATTTAGTTGAGATATATACTTTGATTGAGAAATCAAATGAGCTATAATAAGTGCACAATCTTAAGATATATATAGTGATAGAGATAGATGCAAGATAAATAGGGAAATTATTTAAATTATACTTTATTATGATAAGAACATCTTCATAATATATCATCAATTATTATCATCAAAATTCAATATGTATATGGCACGGATATGTAGCAAATTTAGTTAACGTAAATTATGGCAATCATCCATTTAAATTCTGGTTTATTATGTTTTACATTTTTAAAATATCATCATATATATTTCAATATATTTATTGTGGTTTTCAACAATAATAACAAAAACCAGTTTAGTTGAAGTGGTTAGTTAACTTAAGGTTACCTAATCAAAGGTCATAAGTTCGATCCTTGTCATAGACTTTTTGTTATTTGATTTATTAATATGCAGATTATATGCAATTTGTATATATATTCATACGTGGCAGATGATGTGGCAATATGGCATACACACGTGGACGCTGATGTGTCACCTAGATTAATATGGAGCCGCCACCTAAGAAAACACTGACGTGGCGCGACGAGGAGATGCCACGTGAGCACTTAGTGATAGCCTTTTATATATATATATATATATATATATTATACCCAACTCTCACAACAAACTTATGTGCAAATCAGTTATAAACTTTCTCTTTCAAGCCTCGACCATCTTTGTTATTTGAAATCGCATGAACATGATAGTCAAAACTATCAAAACAACTAAAGTTAGAGCATATGATCGATAAACAACTAAACAATTTTCTTGCCAAAACAAAGAATGTATCATACTATTATTTCACGGGATGACATAAATAAGTACTTATATATTAATTGTCAATTGGTTGACAGATAAGGTTTTTTTTTTGTTTAATTTATTCTGAAATAACGGGTTTTTGATTCAGATGTTTGCTACCTAATCAGGATATCACTGTGACCGTTTTCGAACCTTTTGACATAACTTAATGAAATAATAATTATAATAGTGATGATGATAATAATAATAATAGTCCAAATGTATCTTCGTACACTTTGAAGAAGATAACTAAAAATGAAGGTGATAGATAATTAAGAGAAGAATGGGAAAAATCTTTAGAGAAATAAATTGCAATGTCTCCATGTTTGCCTTTAAAAATATGAGTAATGAGTAATAGAATATTGAAATTTTTTGGCAGGTTTTGTTTTGTTTTGTTTTGTTTTTTTTAAATGTCACAATGAATAGAAATAAAATAAAATATGTGTTTTGATGGCCTATAAGTAAATTTGTATATTTTGATGATTTAAAGATTATTAGAATTCAATACTTGAATCTTGAAGGGTCTCCATGTACACTATCCTTTAAAATTCATGTCCGTACAATTCGCGAGGATAATCATGCCTCAAAATTTTATAGCTTGACATGCTCTTTCAAGTTTCAAGCCCACCCTCGAGGATAGAAGGAATGTCCCTTCGGTCTTACCTTTTGTAGACCGTCTATTTTTCTAGTCATTAGGTGTGAAGTGTTTTTTTTTTAGAATGACGAGCTATTATATTCCTGTTTTTAAATTACATGGATGTCTGGAATGGAACCAGAATTTTTGAAAAATCCCTCAATAATCCACTCCTACAAATAATGTAGGAAGCGAGACTCAAACCCTGATGAATATCCCAAGGTCAAAGACATTAACAATGAACTATTAATTGACAAATGCGGAATGTATTAAGTGGTTGAATGAATAAATAATGTCTGTATATATTGAGTAATAAGTAGGTAATCAACATTATTTTTAGTTATTAAGTCAAAAAGAAACGTGAAATTTGACTTGATGTATTAATATTTTAATTATTAAGTAAAAATAAAAAAGTCCTAAGATAATTAATTAATTTAATTATCAACACAATTGTATATTTTTATCTTCTTTATGGGTATGTTTGGCACAAAAGCTTGGAGCTGGGACTGTAGTTAGGGGCTTGGAGCAGGAGCATGGGGCTGGGGCTAGGAGCTGGGGCTTTTTTTTCAACCCTCCTTACCCAAGCTTTTATTTTAAAGACCTTTTGGGGCTTTTAGAGGCTTTTTGAAGCTGGGGCTTTTTATCTCAAATGCATATCCACACAGGACTACTATTTTAAAATGAGTTTTTTTTAAAAAAAATTGGGCTTTTAAGCTCCTAAAAGCCCCCAAAAGCCCCTTGCGAAACACATCTTTTTATTTTTTTAAATTGAACCTTGCTTATGTCATCTAACAAATAATATAAATAGTTTTTTTAATGGCACATATAAATGTTTTTAAAAAAATACATTTATCATATAAAATAGTTAACATATAGTTAACTAATTTTATTAATGACATAAATGGATAATGTACCTTATATTTGGTAAACCACTTTGAAATAATTTGATGTGAACTTTTTTACAAATTTACCAATTTGTTTTTTATATATTTTTAAATTTGAATTTAAATTTTTTTTTCAGTTACATATATTTAATCATTCTTTTTATCTTAAAATGTAATAAATCTCCCGTGTATTCGACACGGGCTAATCTGGTTTCTATACTAATGTCAAACAAATAATTTAACATCATATATATAATCCAACTATTTGTTATTTAATTTCATTAAAAAAAACATATAATTATAATTTATAAGTTATTATTTTAGGGAAATGCTAAATGCAGCCCTTAGGGCTGTAGTTAACGTACATAAAAAAGTTATACTTTCCATATCAAAAGTCCACCCTCTAAATTTTATTGTAAGTGTACAACTATTTAATGCACCTTATATACAGCCCTTAAGGGTTTGTTTAGCAAAACCCATTATTTTATTATGCAATCATTAATCACATTAAAAGTTTCTTTCCTATGGTAACCCAAATCCGGAAGCAACTCTAATGGATTGATTTGAAGGTCCGTTTTTGTCACCAATTGGAGTATTTTTTATTTTTTTTCTTAATTCCCACATATATATCTGGCTCCAAAACAATGGGAACGTCCCCCCTCCCTCTGTCAATCATCACCTTTTTCCGCCATTGTTACTCACCGATTAAGGTATCATCACCCCATCACCTTTTTCATCATCTTTCTTACAACCCCATATCATTCCATCATTCATATTCTTTACACACATACATACATACATACATACATACATACATACATACATATATAATATAAATCATACCCTGTTTTATTTTTATTAGAAAAAGTTAATTTCATAGTGGGGTTGTTAATTTGTTTGGTTTATATAAAACCCGGAAGGTTTATAGATTGTTATCACATGTTTTAGTATGTAATCATGTTTTGTTTTGTTGTTGGTTTTTTTTGTTTGTTTTATGTTTGGTTTTCCTGTTTGTTTGTTATTATGTAGTTTATTGAAGATTAAAAGCAAGGAGGATTAATGATGTTGGATATGGCTAATTATACTTCCATTGGATCAAGTATAATTGACGATTATGCTAGTTTAAGTATTGGAAGACGATGGTTGATATCGGCTTTTGCAGGCATCATTATGTGTAAACTTGTAAGTATTTGTTGTTGATTTTGTATTTAGGCATTGTATATGGGATTTTATTTAGTATATGAATGAATTATGGATTGTTGTGTATGATATATATAGTAGTTCAATAGGTGTTGTCCTAAAGGTTTTTCGGATAATTAGATATCAGTCATATCACATAATTAGTTGGTTATAGTTAAGCATGGTTTGGTAGGTAAATTGACATTTGTTCTGGTTATCAAGTATCAACTTTCTTACAACAACTACTTCTTATGAATACTATCTTGCAATACTTCTTAATGCCTATTTTGCATGTTCGTTTTGCATTAATCATTTAGACGCACATCAACATCCCCTAAATATCAACATGAATGATGTTAAAGAGGTAAAACATCCTATGCAGTCCCTCCCTCATTTAAAGGGACATGGGCCAGGATTAGAACATGTGACCTAGGCCTTATGCGCATGTCATATTGTGCTTACAACCAAAGTTTTTGCAGTGACCTCTTAAAGTTTCCAACCTCACTTTAATCTTGGGTAAAGAAGAAAGATGAAATTGTGTCACTATCTTCCAACCGATATTGAACAATAAGTATTGGCATTTTTGTGATTTTATTCTTTAGGTCTATTTCTTTGCATCAGATACTTAATGTAAACAAGTAATTAAGTTTTATGTCTGCTTCAGCCTCCTCTTTATGTACCTGTTCTTGAGATTAAATGTCAATTTCTCTGATATCTTCTTCTTAAAGTCTTATGAATTTACAGGAATAATTACACCATTATTCTTCAATGGTTTTACCAAACTCAAAGAGGATCATAAACTTGAATGGAAGAACCGGTTAGGATCTGATTTTTTTTTTTTCAGAAAGAAAGAGCCTAAAGATGGTCTTATCATGAATATGGGCTTTCTTTCCTTTCTATCTTTACGCGTCATTATTTTTTTTCTTTCAACTTTAATAATTTTATTAAGTTGTATTAGCCTAGCTAACTTGTTATTAGCTGCTTCTTTTTTCAGGGGTTTCTCCACCATACATGCACTTTTCGTGACCTTTGCTTCTCTTTACTTTTTGCTCTTTTCGGATCTTTTTGATGAAAGTAACCACGACGAGTTGATCATCAATAGAAGGTCTATCTTATCAGAAAACATACTCGGGGTATGTTTGAGTTTGACTAAATACTGCCCTGAAATCTCTAAGCAGTTCATTTAAGCTATTTTTCGACCTGCCTAAACAAAATAAAGATTGTTTCAATTTATTGCATGAAGATTAAATTGTATATCTATATGTGGGGTTGTACATGACTAAGTTTGTGCGTGTGGAACATATTTACATTGCTTTTTTTAATTGTTACATATGTTGTTTTCTGCTCGATGACATTCATTGATTTGCTCTTTCTTTTCCTTGTATCATTGCAGATGTCTTCGGGTTATTTTTTATCTGATATGGCAATGATTATCTGGACTTATCCAACTTTAGGTGGTCTTGAATATGTAAGCGACTCTTAACTTTGTCAATAGTTAGGTAATTTAGGTGGCCATGATCTGTTTCTATATTATTTTTGTCGATAATCAATTAATCAGTTTTCTTCCTATTACTCCTTGTCTGCTTTGTTAGTTATGATTCGTTTGACCCTAAATAATTATACAAAAATGTAAAAAAATAAAATAAAATTAGACAAACATTTTAACCTGTTACTAAATTTAAACCGTTGTACCTCTCTTAGGTATTGCATCATGGGCTCTCATTGTTTGCAATCATGCAATCCATCATAAGTGGTGAATCGGAGTTTTACATCTTCTTGGTTCTTTTCACAGAAAGTACAACTCCCTTTGTCAACTTAAGATGGTAACCAAAGTGTATGAAAGTGCTTAAAATTTTCATTTTTCTCTGTTTATAGGCTTGAAACTCATGGAGGAAATTCATGCAGGTACTATGATGTTGCTGGTATGAAGTCTTCAAAGCTGTATTTGTGGAATGGTATTGCAATGTTCTTCGGGTGGCTGGTACGTGTTACATACAACAAGTTTCTCCATAGTTTTTGTAGAAGTGGCAAAATGGGCGGGTCAGATGGGCTGGGTAATAGGTAAAATCTTGGTATATTTCTTTTTTTTTTTCCGATTTATTTATAACAATAGATTTAATCATTTTTCTAAATTGAATAAGTTGTATGCATGAAAGTTGCACTTTGGGGACTTTTGACCCATTTGTCCTGTTTCTTTTATTACTCATTTAATTTGATTTGGCCCACTGGACATGTTAAAGATAAAACACAACCCAAATCATCCCATATTTAACTTTAGTAAATGGATCAAACTTGCCATCTCTATATTCTTGTGTTGTTTCAGTAAAATAATTGACTCAAAAACTTGTGACTGGTTCAGGTTGCAAGAGTCATATTGTTTGGCTTCTTTTTCTACCATATGTATAACCACATTGATCAGGTAAGTGGTCTAGATCAGTGAAATGCACAAAACAGACTAAACAAATGTCATACTTGAAATGACACTGGATTACCGGGTTTTTTCAGGTGAGACGAGTTCATACAGCCACATTTTACGGCTTGCATATTATTCCACCAGTGTTGGCGATTATGAATCTGTTTTGGTTCTTTAAAATTGCGAAAGGGATGGTAAGAACTCTCAAAAAGAAGACTCACACCAGCTAATTCCTTTCACCTTAGTACATAAAGAATCGGTAACTATGTACTAGTAATTATTACAACAATCTGTGAATTCAAAATGTTCATAGTTTTATTGATTGGATTTTTTTTATGTCCATAGTTTTATTTTGATGTCATTGTTGATTGTATTTTTTTTTTTCTTCTTTTTGGCTCAGTAATTGCTATACAAGTTTCTTTCTTTTTTTTTTTTTTTGTTGAAAGGTGATTATGTTTTTTTCCCCCATTAAATGCATTGGGTGGAATTCAAGTATTGCAAACACGAGCATCTCCAGTGTATACACTAGAGGATTTAAAGTGTCAAAACAAAAATGTTTTGCTCTCATGTATACAATAAATATACAATAAATAAATTTTAATCAATTTAAAGAACAAAACAAAATACTTTCAATACATTAAAACGAAAAGTAAAATAATTAGTGTTTGGTATAATGAAAAGTGTTGCATTAAATTTGATGATTACTACACCATTATATTTTAGTGTAAACATTTGACTTTTTTTTTATTTGTGGTTACATTAAAATGGTATAAAAGTACACATTTAGGGTGTGTTTGGTAGCCAACTTTTAGGAGCTTTTAAGGGCTTCAAAGTTTTAAGCTTTTAGGAAAAAGCTCATACTCAACAAAAAGCTTCGTTTGGTGAAAGAAGCTTCAAGCTTTTGGGTTTGGAGAAAAAGCCCAATACTAGAACGCTTCTTATGCTAGCGTTTCAAACTAGCTACAAGCTTTTATTTATCAAATTACTTAAATACCCTTCAATAATATGCTTTCTACTATCCATAATTCCATACGGCATCTCTTTCTCAAAACCCTATAGGTTGTCTTCAATCACCTGGTCAGGCCACATATTCTCCATAGTATTTAGTTAATGTCAACTAATTACTAGGCTTAATAAACGAGCCTTCTTCAAGTTTTTATGCTTCAAAATCATGAAACATGCATTCCCACATACATAGCCATGACATCCATGCATTCGAGTATGTATACATATTGTAATTGTTGGTGAATATTATGTGATCGCACTGCTAATTAATTTGATAGTCATAGTATGTTTGCATGATTGATTCAATAGTTTGCATGATATAGATTACGAAACCGAATATAGCTATAAACATTAATTGCTCTATCTGATATTCTGATGAGAAAATAAATAGTTGCTGGACAACGAACCCATGTCGTGCTCTGTTTTATTAATTTTTACTTCATGTTGTGCTATACTGTTATTCATAAATAGTTGGTGAACTTTTTTAAGTTAGAATTGGTATAAACACATTGTCGCAATTTGTGCTCTATTGTATTTCTATAATTTCCTAACAAATTATAACATCTTTGTTGGCATTAACTTTTTTGAACGTTCAACGGGACGGCTAGCCCTTGGGTTACCTGCAGTGACATCCAACTGGGCATTACTTAAATACCCTCTTAATATTTTAGAAAAACTACATCAAAGCCTGCCCTTTCTTCAACCGGCCCTTTCTTCAACCTTTCTTCCATAAAACCATGACACCATCAAAACCCTGATATGCTTATTTCTTTCAGATTTCCATAGGTTCTGCCTTCGATCACTCCTCACGAATCCTCTAATCAGATTACTCATTGAGCAGGTTAGGCCATTTCTTTTATCAATTGCTTCTGCCAGTTTTTATTTTCTACTTGTAGTGTTAGTTATGAATTTATGATTCAATATTCATATACATGTCTATACTATAATAAATGAGCAGCCATAAAAGTCATAAAAGTAATACTGAAACATGTGTGGCCACATACAGAACATGGCACCATGCATTCTAGTTGCTTGTATAAGTATATGTTCCATAGCCATGACACCATGCATTCTAGTTTTTATGGTTAGCTCCTACTGTTTTTTTTTCCTTTCATGTTTGTAATAGTCAATTATGGACACAAGTGCTTTACTAATGTAAGTAAAGCAAGACAGTTATCTGCCTTAGCATCACAGGATGCCGAGGGCATTGAAAATCAGGTCCGAAAACCGGACATGACTAAGAAGGTTCGGTTCATGTTCGGGTTGTATTCGGTTTCCGGGTTCACAAGTTTGGAACGAGAACGATATTTTGGTGCTTAAAGTATGTGAATTGATATGTGATATATAGGTAGGATAAGCTGGACCATATCTAATTAAGTGGTTTATGTATATATTACGTTTTGTGTTGCTAAGAGTCTGCAGCTATACGATCATTTAATTGATGCAAATATACGATCCCATTAATGAATGAATGTATCCAATCGAAATCAGCTATACTTGCATACATGATACACCACCAGTACCATATACATACACCACTTGCCAGCATATATACAATCTCATAATTAATGATCGTTAAGCATATCTCTTTAATTGATAACACACCTAGTGAATTCTGCTCTTTTGTTCTTGTTTTAAATCATAAATTTCTCATTTTTGAAGCTATGGAATGCACGTCATTAAAGATTTACTATTGTTATATTATGTTTCCAAGTGTTTGTAAACAACTACATTTTATTTAATTAAAATGACCATGTTTTATTTAGTTAAGAAAGAAATTGTGTGTGTGAGTATATATATATATATCATTATGCTTATTATTAAGTGTTTTTTACTTATGTCTATTTTTGTCATTTTACATATTTTATTAAAAGTTACAGCTACTCTGCCAAACACTTAAATATATCTACCAGCTACAGCTACCAGCTTCCAGTTACAGCTAACAGCTTCTAGCCACCAGCCACCAGCTACCAGCTACCAGCTATCAGCTACCAACTACCAGCTAGTTTTGCCAAACATAGTGTTAACATTGGAGATGATAAAACAGTTATACGTCCTGAAATTTTCACAAGAGTTATGAGGGTTCAAAACTTCAAACCTTAAGGGTGGAGGGAATGATGAGAACCAAACCAAATTGTCATGTCACCACTCCCCAATAAGATATGTCCATGTCAAATAACCACTTTTCAAACCAAATCAAACCAAAATGGGAGGAGTGGTACCCTCTTATATATGTATCACAAAAAGAAAAAAATAATAAATAAACAAGAGAGAGAGTAGTGTTTTATTGGTAGTCAACAAGAGAGAGTGGGACTGACAAACGAAAATGCAAGTCGAATGAATCATGCAAGTCGGTTTCACAAACCGATGGACTTGAAGCCGAATGGAAGCCGAAGAGGTGGGTGTGATGTGGCATGCAAACCAAAACCAAACTGGTCTTGAAGCCGAGTCGACACCCTCTCCCTTATAGGTTAACATCTCGGAGGTGATCAGTGGGTGAGTGGGTGACTAGGAAAGAGTTTTAAGAAATATTACAATTAGATTGCGTACATATGAGTAAAAGACTCTCACTCCTGGTATAACATGAAGAATGAAAAACTTTCCCTTTAATCGGGTATAGTGAAAGAGAGAATATTGTAAATTCCTATGACATGTGTTATTGTTCGCTTTTCAAAAATTTATTACAATATTATATTATATTGGTAGTTTTCGTTGGTCTAAAGATGGATGGGATACTACTAGTAAATCTTTGGAGAAAGCAAAAGCAAAATCAAAGGTTTTACAATGTTATGGTTTAAAAGCAACAATAGATTTTCATATATGCCATTGGTAAACCTTAAAATATCATATATGCCCAAATCATGTTTTAACACCATTGTACATGATGCATTAAAAACTTGTATTTTGGACATATATGATATTTTAAGGTTTACCAATGGCATATATGAAATTCTTCCCTTTATTATCTTACTAGCATAATGACTTCAGGTAAAGCTTGTTCATTGATGGGTATTTGTTGAATTAAAAAAAATTATTTTAATGAATTACGAAATAGTATTAATAAGTAAATTTTTAAATAAAACAAAAACAAAACAAAAAAACAAAAACAAAACAAAAAAAATTGAGCTAATGCCTAATGGGCACACCTCTCCCACCCCCACACATTCTTCTTCCCTTCTACTCCAGAAGGAAGAGAAGACCTCTTCTTCACTAGCACGAGCTTGGTGTCAATGGTGTCACGCGAGTCGCGACGCTGAGGTGGTGACAAGGTGAGGAAAAACTCATTGGCAAGGGTCTTAGGGGTAAAAAAGGTATTTTCAATTTTTAAAACTTAAGGGATTAAACAAAACCTAAAAAGTTTTTACAAGAGTAATAGATATTAGATACAGTTTTTCATCTTGTGAGTACCACCACTAACCCATCTTTAGTGCCTATCAGCACCATATCAGGAAAATCTCCTCCCACTATTAACCTATCACTAATTCCTTACAACATTCTTAATATACCACTAATCCACGACTAATATGCGACGCACCATATATTTAATTTTACACTTTAAGATTTGAAATAAAAAATAAAAATTAAAACCCCTTTCAACCCGTGGTTCCAACCACGAATGGGCCGGATACGAGTTGACCACGAGTCACACTCGTGGTGAGGACAACAACGAGCCAACCACGAGTAGCTCTTGGTGACACTACAAGCTCTCTAATGAACTTATTAATATTTGAAAGCCATTTGATAATTAATTATCCTATAGCTTTTTGTTAATAACTTTTTATTTTATATTTTCTCAAAATAAAAAAGAATCATTCAATTTTTTTAACAACAAATTTCATTAAGCCAACTCAACAACTGCAAAGTGACATCCAAATTAGTGATTAAATATCTATGTTCAGATTTAAACCCGGAACTTTCAAAGAGGCAAAGCATCCCACCTTCTTTTTAAACTATTAGACCAATAGATCATTGTTTATTTATTTTTTTATGTGAATAACAATGAAATTTAAGAAGAGCTATTGGTCTAGTAGTGCAAGGGGGAGATGAGAGGCTTTGCCTCCTTAGAAGTCCTAGGTTCAAACATTGACATAGATGTTTAATCACTAATTTGGATATCACATTGTAGTTGTTGGGTTGGTTTAATGAAATTTGTCGTTTAAAAAAAATAAAATAATGAAATTCACATAAAAAATTAAAAATTCTTTTTCATTTTGAGCAAAGATAAAAAAAAAGAGGTATTAACAAAAAGCTACGAGATAATTAATTAATTATCAAAAGGCTTTCAAATATAACATTATGAAGATTACTACAACAAACATTACCAAAGTGTTGTACTATATAATTTGGTAATCTCTGTCTTATATACGCAACACAAAAAAAAAAAACTTACAATATTATGCGGGAATCGTGTCCAGAAATGGTTAATAATGTAATAAACGGTCAAAACGGAAAAAATGTTCCCCGCTCTTCTCTCACACCCATCAATACACACATTCTCTATATATCTCTAAAAACACCACCATTTCAATAATGTCTTTCTTTTCTTAATTCACTTGTTTCTTGATACAAACTATACAAACATGTTGAGATCGTCTTTATTGTTATTGAAACATGGTGTAAAACCACGGTCGAATGCGTTGTCGTTTGGATGTACAAAAGCCGGTTTTCTTGGATCATCAAGCTACAGATTTTGTCCTTGTAAGTTTTCGAGTACGATAGGAGGGAATGAAAAGGTTGGATTGGGACAAGGAGAAAAGGGTAATGGTGATAATGATAGTATAACGTTTGTTGAAGCGAAAAAGTTGATGAGATTAGTGAATGTTGAGTCATTGAAGATGAAGTTGAGTAATGAAGGGAAGGAAACGATTTGTTATTCGGAGCTTTTGCAGGAGTGTGAGAGTATGGGGGTGACGAAATCGAAAGAGGAAGCTAAGGAGTTAGCCAGAGTTCTTGATGAGGCTGGCGTTGTTCTTATTTTTAGAGATAAAGTTTATTTGCATCCTGATAAGGTACAAGTTTTGTTGCATTTTGTTAATTGTATTTATTAGTTTGATTTGTGTTTTTGGATTCGTTTAAGCTAAATGTTTGAAAATTAGTGTTGTTATGAATAGATTTAGTGATTATTCGCCTTTGGTTTGTGACGATTGAGGTTAAATAAGTTTTTTAGTTAAATTCCTTGCAACCCGGTTCAGCACAAGTCAGACCAGCCTAGTCTAATCATACGAGAGATAAAATCAAGCGCACCCAATGGGTCACTAAGATGGTGGACTAACTAATCGATTTAGACCCACAAAGGACTTTTCTATATATCAGGTTCCCCCTTAGGTCAGTTGGGGGTCCGATCGAGCTGGGATACTTTGAAATGCCCCTACCTCCGACACAATAGGTTACAAGCTTTAGATTTTAAGTGTCCTAGTTAGGCATTTCTTTTGAGAAACTGGCATTAGGGGGTGTTTAGATGTGCATGACTGTTGCTACTTGATGAATCAGAACTATATAATAAGAAATTTGAGTGCATAAGTTTATGATTATTAGTTAATCACTATTATTATCAGATTTCATATTTAAGCTTCTAATTTGCCTAAAACTGATTATTGACCCTAAATAATCAAATAATGCCATCAAAATGGTTTTTACTAGACACCCAAATCTTTTTATATTTTAACGGCCAACTAACAAAATCGCCCACAGAATCGCCCAGGTATTCCGTACAGAGTGACCCATTGGCAAAAGGTACGGCTTAGCTGGCCAATACATACTCAATGTGAGTCACAATTGTGAATAAAACATGCTTGCTTTAGTACTTAAAGTATGAAGGGAATAAGCTAGTGATTGCTTTTGCTTAAGAGAATGATTTACATGCCAGAACACATGGTCATTAGGCATTATGCTTGTACCTTTTCGAAAGTAAAGTTTCGGCGAATCGTCTTTTGATAAGTAAAGCTCTTCTGTTCTAAAAAATGCAAATGGATATGAAGGCCACTGGTTCAGATTTCAACCTATGATTCCTTCTTATTAGGGAAAAAGATTTATAGACCAGAAAGGCAGAAATGTATGTTGAAAGATTTATGCTTGTAGCTTTTAAGTAGAGTTTTAGTGAAGCTTCTTTTGATAAGCTATGGAATTATTTTAGGGTCGAGGCAATTTTAGGGTAATATCTCATATCTAATGGGTCAAACGGGTAAATTTTAACAATTTGCTATTGAAGAAATGGCCAAACTGTTTGAAACTGAAATAGCTAAATCATTTTATTAGAAAAAATATATATATAGTATTATAAAGTTCAAACATATTTAAAGTATTAACTACCACAAAATAAATATATAAATAGACTATGCAAATCTGTTTTGACCCATACTTGTCCGTTGAGATCCGTTACCCAACCCGCCCATTTTGGTACTTGTAGCCAATGTTGGGGAACTCGTGACTCGGGATCGAATCGGCGAGGTGGGGAGACAGGATATTTTGAAGAATCGGGGAGATATCGGAGAGATATCGGATTGGGTAATTTATATATATAAATAATAATTTATGAAATTATATGTAATAAAAAACTAAAAATATATAAAAAACTTCAAAACACTAACATAATTCTTCAAACTTGAACATAATTGTCTAAAACATTAACATAATTTTTCTAACTTAAACATAATTGTCTAAAAACATTAACATAATTCTTCAAAGGTTGAAAATTAAACTAATATTAGTTGATACTTGATAGAGTCACGCTCCATCGTCATTTTCTCCATGTTGCCGATATTTGGCCAATCCATCCGATTTTAGCATCGTTGACTAACGTTGACCGATATTTGGCTCGATCCAAGCAAAATCGTCTCCTTTGACTCCCGATCCGATATCTCGGCCGATACGGCCGATATTTGCAACATTGATTAGCACATATCTAATCATTTTCTTTTCCAAATTTGATCTATTCTATTGTGGATTTTTGTACTCGTTAGCTTCGTGATTGTCGAACACGAAAGCAATAAATTAATGGGGTTTACATCTTTATTTAATTTGTTCACTTGTCCAATAACTTGTACTTCCCTAGTAGCTCAAGTGGTTGAGCACCAACTTTCTTAGTTGGAGGTCTCAGGTTCGAGACCTAGGAAGTACATAGGTTTGGAGGGCCTTTTCTGAAAACAGCCTCTCTACTTAGGTAGGGGTAAGGTCTGCCTACATCTTAACCTCCCCATACACCGTCGAGGTATTGGGGCTCAAAACCCGCAGAAGGCGGCACTGAACAGTTTCTTTCTTTCTTTCTTTCACTCTTTAGTGATTAAATATGTTGCACTAAACGAAATTAAAAGGACCTTTTTTCACCGATCACAACTGAAAATTATTTGGATTATAACGAAATAAACAAGCATAACAAACTAGAAAAGAACAAAAGAAAAATGACAAGGTAAATAAAGATAAATGAGTTCATATATATCCATCTACTCGATGTCAAACGATTAAAATCAAGATAAAACAATTAAAGAACAATAATAATTAATAATGCCTTTTAAAAAAATAAAATGATATGTATATATACGTTTGTAATTACACATTGATTATTATCTCTAATCTCTAATAAAAGAGAAACCTTATTACATCATCATGTCAAAATATAGACGTTCGATTAGTTTTTCATTAATGGATCTATGTTTTGATTAAAAGATTGATTTTTGCTGATGTCATAAATTAAGATTTAATTTTATTTTAATAAATTCAAATATGGTCATTAATTATGGAAAATAATTTCTACATTTTATAATTATAGAAAGTAATTATTTTAATGATATAATTATGGAAAATAATTACTAAATTTTATA
>JAOXNX010000032.1:16658367-16675406 GCA_028566075.1 Solidago caesia
AAATGTTTTGTTAGATCAAAATTGGAAAGCAATGATATCAGATCTTGGGCTTTCAAAATTAGGCCGTGCTAATGAGACAGACACTTTTCTCATTACTAATGCTTCTGGAACACATGGTTATTGTGATCCGGTATATATCAGTTCAGGAATCCTTACAAAAGAATCAGATGTCTATTCATTTGGTGTCGTTTTGTTTGAAGTCTTATGCAGGAGGCTGTGTGTTATACATGTACACAATGAACACCGGTTTCTACCTCAATTAGCCCAAAGCTACTACAAAAAGGGTCAAATAAATGAGATTGTCGATCCAGAATTGCAGAACCAGCTTGACTCGGATTCGTTAAAGAAGTTTTCAAGGATTGCCTACAAATGCATACATAATACTCGTAAGCAACGACCCCCAATGCGTTGGGTGTTAAAAAACCTTGAGGTATTTTTGAATTTGTTGAACATTGTAATGGTTCCCTTGAGTATGTATACACTACACTAACTACAATGATATTATTATAGTCTTTTTTTGGTTGAACTTCCTTGAATATATATATTTCTTTTTTGTTGGTACAGGAACTTGAAAAAACATTGGATTTACAAGTAAGTTCAAATTTGTCAAGTATTAAGAGATACCTTTGTGTTTATATAAGCTATCTTGACTGCAATAAACGTGTGCACTTTCGGCTTTCCTGATAACGTGCTTCGTGAACTTTAGAAAGTTAAACTACCCTGATGCAGAAGATTTTTGGATGGCTGTGCTTTGATGATGAATAAAGTAAAATGTCTTGAAGATTGAAGTTTCATCTTAGTATATTACATTTCCTAAATACTCGAGAATCATGGTGTTCTAAGAATTGAACGCTTCAACCCATTTGAATACCTGAACGTAGCGTACATATAAATGACATAAGTTGAAAGAAACTATAATGTTATCTACATATCTACATTTAAAAGATGGGCAAAAGTTAAATGAGGTCAACCAACAGTGATAAAATGCAACAATCTTCTTCGCAACATCATGAGCAGTTGCAGCGACAACATCTGCTGCAACAGCATCAAGTTGTGCTTATACTTGATGTTTGAGAATTAATTAATATGTAATTTCCCGGAAATAGAAATTATATTGTATTAGTAAACCCTGTAAATAGTAGGATTAATTGTATTTTTTTTTATTTTTGATCTCTTATGACGTTGTTTGTTAGTTTAATCACTCCATTTTCTTCACATTTCTGAGCAGAACGATAGAAAAACGAAACAACAGTCTTCATCTGAACCAGCTAACAGTACAAATACGATGATGTGCGGTGCAGATGAAACTGGTGGGTTTTCTTCGTCAATGAATTGGCTGGTAGGCCTGTTTCTTTCTCCACAAATAGTACTTGATTCCTTAATTCACTTGTAAAACACATTGAGTATATTTATTAGCAGTAGAGGTTGTAATTTTGACCCATATACTTATGATTAAGTTTAATCGGATTATGTTTCATCTCTAGTGGGTCAAACGGGTAAAAAAACATAATTTGAATGGAATGAACGACTTACAAGTCACAAAAAGTGTATTTCTAATGCATGACATTATGAATCATTATATTCAAAAATATATAACCAAGATAGTGTAAGTTTTGTAAATATATTTGACACATTAAGAAATATAAAAATAGGACAAAATAAAGAAAATATATTCTGGTTCCACTCAACTCAATCCATATAAAAAGTTTACCCATTTTTATTTGACCCATAACTTATGGTGCCCTAGGTAAACATATTCGGGGTTGCCAGGAAAAGGGTTTAGAAACGATGATGGAGATACTCCGGTTAAGCCACTCACATCTAAGTCAAAATCTTGCCCTCTCTGGGTAACCTGAACAGAGAAAATCTCCTCCTCTTACGTGTTACTTAACCCGCCTAGCTTTCAACCTTTAATATATAGATCTGAGTTAAGATTCTGATGATGAACCTTTCACATGATCCTCAACCTTTTTCTTTCGTAGTGCAGCATGAGATTGAGAACTTCAGAGATATCGGTGCCCTGATAGATAAAGTCGGATCTTTTCCACTACAGACAGCTACAGAGCACAAGACTGGGTCTTCTAAGGGTACTTAATGATTAAACTTTGAGTTTAAGTAAAAGGACCATTTCTGAGATAGTCTTAACTAAACGCTACCCCACAGGTTTTTCTATTGGTGAGGTTGGACAGATACGGACAACAAGTATGGTCACATGCTGCCATTTTTCTTCAGATGGGAAGTTGCTAGCTAGTGCTGGCCTTGACAAAAAGGTAAGATCTAGGAGTGGCAATTTCAACCTTTCTATGTGAAATGTGTTGATCTTAGCCTTCTTTTAATGCTAATGGGTCAAACGGGCGAGTTTAAAAACTTGTCTTAAATTAAAACAGGTCAAATGGGTTGCATAAATCTTTTCTGAAACATAATGCAGGAGATATTCATGTGAGCTCTATAATAAAAGGGTAAATGTGTGGGAACCCTCTGGTCCCATATACCGTCTTGGTACCCAGAGCGCATACCGCATAGAACTCATGCCCGGTGAAGCACCATCCTAACACATAGATCACAAGATATAGTTTCTCTACTTGCCTTTGGCAAGTTTCGAACCTGTGACCTACAGCCTTCATCTGTGGGTCCATGTAGTCACATGGTGACATACCAGTTGATAATGCTATATGGTATGATTAGACGAAGCGCATAACTGTTTTCTGCTGTTGTGAATATCCAAATATTAGTCTGCTGTGTTTTCTAGTTTTGGTTTTTCTTTCACCCTTAATGTATTGTTTAGTCTTTAATTTCTTACTCATATTTATCAAGCATCAAGTCAGTGCAATAACTAGTTGCTTTGTTCAGGCTGTTTTGTGGAACATGGATACCTTACAAACTGAGAGCACCCCTGAAGTACATAAAAATTTAATTACTGATATTCGGTTTCGGCCAAACTCAACTCAGCTAGCAACTGCATCCTTTGATCAGTCTGTGCGGATATGGGATGCAGCTAATGTAAGCTTTCTTTCCTTGCAAGTTTTGGTAATGTACATCGGACATGGTGGCTTAACGGTCTGATATGTTGGGTTCTGAAATGCATTATATTGTTATATTACGTTGCAGCCAAGCTATTGTTTGCACGCACATACTGGGCATATTGCACATGTAATGTCGCTAGATTTTCATCCCAAGAAGAATGACCTTTTCTGTTTTTGTGATACTAACAATGAAATCCGGTATTGGAATCTCAACCCTTTTCAGTGCACTCGCATCTCTAAGGTTAGTCTGGAATTCCATATAGTTTCTCTTTGTGTTTGCACTGGAGGTATCGATTCAGGTCATGCTTAATCTCTAACAGTTAAAGTGGGTAAAATAAAAGATTAGCTTAAAAGTATATGGGTCAAACCGGTCGAAAGTCACCTAAAGTGTACTTAATGCATAAAACCTCCCATGTCATTTTATTTAGAAAGTTAGATTACTATCGGAATAATCTGATCACCATTCTTATTGCGAGTGTAGCAAGGAGGGAGGGCACAAGTGCGATTCCAGCCAGTAACTGGACATTTACTGGCAGCAGCATCTGACAAAAGTGTCTCCATTTTCGATGTTGAAAATGATAGGCAAACACATTCCTTCCAGGTATCTAGATGAAAAATCACAGAAACTTTCGTTGAATAATTAGTGTTTATGGCTGTATATGTCATTACCTAATGAGTTCATTTACGATTTCTAAACATTAATTGGTTATCAGGCACATTCAGGAGTGGTAAACTACATTTGCTGGGACTTAAACGGTGACTATCTAGCTTCTGTTAGCAAGGAATCTGTGAAAGTGTGGTCATTAGCTTCCGGGGAATGCATTCATGAGCTCGCTTCCAATGGAAACCAGTTCCACTCTTGTGCTTTCCATCCAAGCTATTCTACTCTTTTGGTTATTGGCGGAAATCGTGTAAGTAAACTTTAATTTTGTAAATTTCAAGCTTTCGAGATGACAAATTAATCAATCCTTTCATCTACCTCGTTTAAGAAATATGACACTACTGCTTTCAAAGTAAATTGCGACCATTGAGAATGATTTTGTTTACCTGCGTGAGACCAGTTTATAAACGAATCTGACCAAATTTCTCCAAGGTTTTGTCTATCAAAAGAATGGTTTGTTATGACATTTCAACCCGTGATTAACCAATTAATAAACTTTCTCCATTGTTGCTTTTACTTTATCTTCTCAGTCATTGGAGTTGTGGAACATGACCGAGAACAAACGCATGACAGTTCAAGCTCGTAAAACAGTAATAGCTGCTTTGGCACAGTCGCCTGTTACTGGAATGGTTGCGTCTGCAAGTCACGACAGTTTTGTTAAGTTATGGGAAATAAACAGATAAATGAACAAATGTGCCCATTTGTCCACTAAAGGGCAGGCTATACCGACTATACACGCCAAATCAAGGTGCTAAAACCCGGTCATTATGCAGTTATGTTTACGCCTTATATAGCAGTCTCTATGTTTTATGATTATCGATAGATTATAGTCGAGTTACGAGTAGGTCAAGTGTAATATGTATATACTTTAGCAACTGTTTTCTGGTTTGTAATAGATTACCATTCGGGTTCCCAGAGTAGTTTTATAAGTTCATGGTGTTTCAGTGTATCTCTAATTTTGTGCATTTATAACCTTCGTGCAAGGTGAAAATCTCCCAATAGTAAAAACAATACAACACCATCAAAATGTTGGTTAAATGTTAAGAACAGCAACATGATTATATATCAATTTTTAATAAAAAAAAAAGAATAAATGGGTGGGAATTCTCTGATCCCATGTACCGTCTTGGTACCCAGAGCGCATACCGTATAGAACTCATGCCCGGTAAGTCACCATCCTCACACATGAATCACAAGATATAGTTTCTCCATTTGCCTTTGACAAGTTTCGAACCTGTAACCTACAGTTTTTATCTGTGGGTTTATGTGGTCACATAATGACGGTACCACTCCATCTATTGATGGATTGGTTTATATATCAATTCTTATATAGTATCTGTTTTGAGTATTGTCAAGATTCGAACAATGGCTTTCAAATTAAATGTTTTGCTTGGGAAATGACAAACATGGAAAACTAAATAGTCAATCAAGTTTTAATAGATTTTTTTGCAAAATGATTTGCACTATCTTTACTCCTTTATAAAACAAACTACCTCTCCCCCCTTTTTTAAACTTTCTATCTTTGAAATACCTAAAATGCCCTTACTAATATAACTAACACTATCCATAATTTTATTCAATACCCAATATACCCTTAATGAAATTAATATACAACATCTACCATTTAATTTCTAAAATAACTACACTACCCCTTTTACATTAATAACCACACCACCATCATTGCCACCGCCGCAGCCACCACCGCCGTCACTACCATCATTACCGCTGCATCGCGCGGGCATACGTCTAGTATACATTAAAGAATTAGATCAAACACAATTTCTATTACATGATCTTTGTTCCTAATCTTTTGAAGTATTTTAATAAAAAAGAGAAAATGAAAAATAAAAAAGAAATTAGCCGGATCATCCACCCATCTACCCAAGACCCACCCAATGAGTCAAAGACGAAAGAAGAAAGTCAAACAAAACAAAGAAACCAACAAACCCACCGACCCACTCACCTGAGATTTTTGCCGCCACGAACTTCAATTTTAGGGTTCTACACTTCTACCAAATTGTATCAAAACAACTACGTGGTCACATCCTAGTCAACGATTTTCCTTCCTTTCAAAATCCAATACGCCACCCACTCATTAATTAATTAAAATAATTTATTTATTAACAAGTAATATAAATCAATGGCTGCTACAATTACAACAAGGTCAGCTATTCTCAGAGCTCACAAATTCCTTCATCTTCACCCAACCACATCCAACACCGCCGTGATGACGTCTTCCATCCACCACACCTCCTTCTGTAATTATAAGTTCATCACCCGCGGTGGGAGCTCACAAATTCTTAGTAGTACAAATAATATTAATCGTTTTTTGACACCGGGACAGTCGACGTTACATCGGCGTAATTTGTGGTGTGGTGGTTCAATAAAGAGGAATAATAATAATAATAATAATTCAGTTAGGTTTTTGAGGAATTTAAATGCCTTTATTTCTGATACCCCCCATCTTCCTCCTAAAACACCTGTAAGTTTTCTTCTTTCTCTTTGTGTGTTTACTTTGTATACTTTAGTAATAATTGTGCAAGTTTTTGATTGTAATTGTAAAAGCAATTTAAATAGACCTAAAAACCGCCCCCGAATAGCTCAACAATTCAAATTTGGCTTCCCGAGAAACGCAATTAGCTAATACGAATTGCCAAAGTAAAAAGTAATGAAATCAACATGACAACATATTGTACATTTCCAAGGGGATCGCTTGATCTGCAAGACTTCTTATACGTAGCTTAGCGAATATGGTTACGCTTTGCTCTAGTATTATTGTAACACATTATCCTTAGCGGGCGGGCTGATGAGTTAGTTTCAAGTATTATTATTAGCTCAACATTGCCCTCCACATACTCTGTCTTCTAGGTGGGATGGCATTGCTGGTAATTGACGTCTTGTGATTATTTAGCTTCTTATTTGATTTTTGATTCTACTGGGAGTAATTACGTTTAGGGGGTGTTTGAACGTGTGCAAAAGCTGAAAAGCTGTTTGAGATTATGGTTTGTTTTTAGAGGATAAACAATAGGGTTTGGAGAATTGGGCAAGGACGGATATGTAACTTTTTTGATTTTTGCCCAAAGAACCTGGTTTTACATTTTGAAAGGAGTTTCTGTAACCATAGGATAGGATATTACCGGTTAATGAATTTCGTTGTTTCACTTGCATCACTGTGGAACAATGAAAGTTGATGCATTCTCCCGACAAATCTTTACGAGACGGAACCTGCTACGCAAGATTATTTGTATATAATCATCTATACATCAATCATAATAGTTAGATATTTATGGTTGATATTGATTTCGAGTTCCTTGTTACGTAATCTGAAAAAAAGACACCAGTGTTTTATAGCAAGTGCCTCTATGTAATCAAATGTTAATATCGATATTTCTAAAGCGTATTTGTAAAAATGTATATTCCAGGGTTCTGTCACAAATGGGTTTGCTTCATTATCAACATCAAGTGGAGCAGAAGGAACAAAGCATAAGAAAGAAGAAGATGTCAAGAATGTTGCTTCAAAAGGGGAGGAAATTAGCAACACAAAGATTCTTAGTACGCTAGCAAAATATTTGTGGATGAGAGATAATATTGAGTTCAGATTACGAGTCGTTATTGCCTTCGGTTTCTTGGTTGGAGCTAAGGTGCGTAACATGCCATGCTGGTATATTCTTTTAGCTAGAGGGGGCATTTGTAAACCTATTATGTGTAAATTGGTTCTATTTTATTCATAATTGGTCGAATGGTTAAATAAAAAATTTACCTTAGAAGGGAACGGGTTGAGTGGTTTACAAGCCATCCGTTGTATGATAATATTTTCAGGCGTAAAGGTGGCAATTTCAGAATGTTTACCTTAAGAGTAGGTCGATTTGGATTCAATTTTATCTCTAACGAGTCAACGGGGTAAAAAATATGGATAAAAGGGAACGGTTGAATGGGTTGAACATGTCAAAAGTTGCTCAAAGTGTGTTCAGATGCTAACCTCCTAACTTGTTTTATGTAGAATAAATATATTATGTATGGACATATAGTTTTGTAATAATATTTATTACATTAATGATCTACAGAATTCAAAAAGTGGATGGACCAAAGTTGATGTGCTAGCCTAACTAACCTAACTCCCATCTGTTTTGTCCCTTGCTAAAAGTTACCCATTTCAACCCGATTCCTGTCCAATTTTTTATTTCCTACCGCTACGTGAAGTGTTTACTCCTAAAATTCATTATTCAATAATTGGGTTCTCATCTCTGCAACAGTTTTTGTAATCATATATATTTAATATATTGATTGATAAAAGAAAAAGTTAAAAAAATATTTAGCAGGACAATGCAACCCAACCTGTTTTGACACGCCTTAAAATGTATATTAGCTTTTGACTCCATAGCCAACGTGCCTGTAATACATATCTTTCCATCGATACTTTTGAGGGATACCAACCATCTATTAGATGGACTGGTACCCGCCACTTGTGACGTCCATGCCCCACTACAATGAAGCCTCTTCAAAAATGTATTGACGCGGGTTCAATCCTTGGATTGAGCACTATATTGGCCAGTGGGTGTTGGGTGGAAGTGCTGAACCGGCATGATACCCCTTGCAGGAAGAGGGTCATGGTACCAATACAGTACATGGGACTAAGGGGTTCCCGGCCAGTTACCTTTTTTTTTACATTTGAGGGATAATTGTCAATCACATATTTCAGTTGGAGAACTTTTTGTGATTCAGGTTTTGAATGTTCAAGTTCCGTTCTTGCTCAAGCTCGCTGTTGATTGGTTAACAACAGCATCAGGGAATCCTAGTTCACTTGCTGAGTTTGCAGCCAATAATCCGACAGCTTTAGCAGTTTTTGTCAGTCCTGCAGCAGTTTTGGTTGGTTATGGAATGGCAAGAACTGGGGTTTCTGCTTTCAACGGTACTTCGTTATGAAGTAATTGCTAATGCTTGTCTTCATATTTAATTATTTATGTATCTAAATCTGAATGTAATAATAAATCAAAATAGAATTTTAGCGTCCGTTCTTATATTTACCTATAAAAATGCTTTAACCCCCCTCCCCCCTTTTTATATTTCACGCTTGAACTTTTTTTTTCGGTGTTTTTTTTCCAGAGTTGAGAACTGCAGTGTTTTCCAAGGTGGCATTACGAACAATTAGATCAGTTTCAAGAAAGGTATTATACCAAGGGGTTTTGTGCATTTGATTAATGGTAGGTGGGAAAACGTGAAGGTTGGGTAATGACTCAAAATAGTTTTGATCCAAAAGCGGGTATTTTGTGGGACCGGTCAAAACAAGTCAGATTGGGTTGACCCCAAGACACTTTTATCCTATTATTAATGAGTATTTGCAAGTAAATACTATGTAGTATGTCATATATAATCAAAGCTATATTGTTTGCATGAGTATGGTTATTTGAAGAAAGAAAATGCTTTGGAGGTTTTACGCATTTAAAATAAGCTTTGAGAGCTTTCCAACTGTTTACTTTTATGCCTTTTATTTAGTTTTTCCGTTTGACCCATTAGAGAGAAAATATAACCCATTTCCACCTCTACTTAATGGGTTTACCTACATAGCAAGTATTGTGTGTTTATATATATATTTGATGTATGGTATTATAATTTACTTGTATTGCAGGTGTTTGCACATTTGCATGAGCTTGATCTACGGTATCATCTAAGGTATCTTTGGAAAGATTCTGGTCAAGTACCCAACATTGATTTTGGCTCTGTGTTATTCTAACGTTTTAATTCATGATTTTCAAGTCTGCATTTCGATGTTTTAGTATATTGGGTAATTGGGTTTAACAAAAAACGTTAGGAGCTTCTATTCTTTAAAAATACACCTTGGGTGACTTTCGACTCATTTCCCTTATAGTTGTTTTTTTTATTTGATCAATTTGAGAAAAAAAAAGTTAAAAACATAAGCCCGGTCAACCCAGTTACTTGCCACTTGTACTTAAATCCTAACATTTGGGAATGGTGGTTTAAGATTTTTTTTTTCTCTCATATGTTGTTTCTTATCAAGTTTTCTGTTGGCAGTCGAGAAACAGGGGCTTTAAACCGAATTATTGATCGTGGTAGCCGAGCTATCAATTTCATTCTTTCGGCCATGGTATTTAATGTTGTGCCGATAGTATTAGAGGTAATCGTTTGTTCGTCTTTTAACTCTTTAATATGAGTATCGTTTGTTAAGTTTGGTTTTGTTTTTTACTTTCTACTTTAATTCATTACCTTAAACATTGGTGTTTTTAGATTTCAATGGTAGCAGGTATTCTTGCATACAAATTCGGACCAGCGTTTGCGTTGATTACTACAATGTCTGTTGCTGCATATGTTGCCTTCACATTGACTATAACACAAGTATGCCATCTCTTATAAGATTGCCTTCCAAAGAGGGTTAAAATTTGGATGTTTCTTCTCTGCTACATATGTATACTTATAGTTTGAATTTTCTAGTGGAGAACTAAATTCAGGAAAATAATGAATAAAGCTGATAATGATGCAAGCACGAGGGCAATTGATTCACTTATAAATTATGAGGTGGGGAGTTCTTGATTTAAGTGTATTTTGCTTTCTTGTGCAGTTATAAATTTTATGATTGTGTTTTACCCTTTGTTATTTTTTCTGATGAGCTTATAAATGTTAATGGTTAGACCGTCAAGTATTTCAATAACGAGCATCATGAAGCTGAGGAGTACGATAAATATTTACAAAGTAAGTAGGTTGTCTCCATAAACAAGTTTAGGGGAAAGGAGCATGATGGTTCATTATTTTAATAAATAGTTTTGACACCAACAATGTTGGCATGCCAACTTTTCTTATTTTCTTTTGAAAGATATAGTGATATACCCTTTTTGATATGTGCTAAAAGTTTTCCCTTTTGAACTGTTACCCAACCCTTTCATTTGATGATTCATATTGTTAAACGAATGTGGCAATTTCTATTCATTTATGTGGGAATTGGTCGATTTGGGAGAATATAAACATGAAGTTTTCTAAATGTAACTTGTCAACTGGGTCAAGCATGTCAATCAGGTCAAATGTCATTTAACATGTATTCAAGTGCTTATAACTTCCAAGACATTTTATTTTATAAGTGTTTTATGCTATATTATTTTAATTTTGTTTAAGTAATCATATGTTTAATATTAATTATTTAAAACTTATAAATAATCGATATAAAAGTGTTGGCATGTTGGCCCAAACAGACACCGCATATTTTGAACTGCACTGTTAAAGTACCCATCTTGACCCGATAGCCAATCTGGTTTTTTTGCTACCTATTTATGTAAGTAGTCAAGTTTAATCACATTAACCTCAGGGTACGAAGATGCTGCCTTGAAGACACAACGTAGTCTTGCAATTTTAAACTTTGGTCAAACTCTGGTATTCAGTACCGCTATTTCAGCAGCCATGATACTTTCAGCAAATGGTGTAATGAATGGTCTGGCAACTGTTGGTGATCTGGTAATACTTTTTTGTTATGGTGCATTACAACTAATATTTCACTCTAGTATAATTTATGAATTGCCGTATAATGTATGGACACTTACACAGGTTATGGTAAATGGTCTCCTCTTCCAATTGTCAGTTCCTCTCAACTTTCTCGGCAGTGTATATCGTGAAACCGTGCAGAGTCTTGTTGACATGAAAGCCATGTTTCAGCTTCTTGAGGTACCTACAGTTTATTCTTGTTGGCATGAAAGCCAATTTTTTAGAAAAGAAAAGATTGTTATTGAATGATTTAAAATTGTAATCATATATTCTTATTTGACACAAATCATTTATAAAGATCATTTTTATTTGGGAAAATAGCGGCTCGAGTAAAGCTGTGGGTTGCGTTGTGACTTGTGACTTGTTACTTAGCTCACTGTATTTGTCCATTTTGCCTCATCTACAAATCGTATTACAAGACAACTGTACTTGTCAATTGATTTTGTTTTTGACTTTTTGTTTTTTTCTGCTTCACAGGAAAGGGCAGAAGTTGGAGATGCTGATGATGCAAAGCCTCTAAAGTTAGGTGGAGGTAGCATTGAATTTCAAGATGTTCATTTCAGGTAAAATGGTAATTAAAAAGCTTATAATTTCATTATGTATCGTTAAAATTCTGGATGTCTCAAAATTCCTTTTATATGTGTAAATATAACAAACCATCGAATTGCTTTTGTAATTCAACTTACTGATATTGTGATAATTGCTTTGTTTTTCTTGTATTTTAGTTATGTGCCAGAAAGAAAGATTCTTGATGGAATATCGTTTGTGTTACCAGCTGGGAAAAGTGTGGCTATTGTGGGAACTAGTGGCAGTGGTAATGTATCTGTTCTGCTCAGTTATATATGGATTAAGCAGTGAACTTCTGCCTTTTAACACTATCTATAAATTGAATTCATGTGCAGGAAAATCAACCATTATTAGAATGATATTCAGGTTTTTTGACACTAATTCTGGCACGGTAACTGATTCATCCTTACTTTACTTTTTAGTAATACTTTGATATGCACATGTGAATCTTACAATCCACAACCCAATTTTTGCTTCTACTATATTTCTGTTCAATTTGTAGAACAGGCAAACTAAACCGTTGAAAGGCATTCACATTAATCATATGAAGCTTTTAGTATAGGCGGTCAAGCAGGCAGGTTGGGTCAAAATTGGTAATTTTTTAGGAAGGGTAAAAAGTGGGTTGCCTTACCTGCACCTTTCTTTTTTATTCCTGTATTTTATATTTAATTACTATATTAAGCTTGATCATTTCTTAATTAAAATATAACCCAAGTTGACTCTTATTTTACCTTAATGGGTTGAATTGCTTCTCTACTATTTAGGGTCCTTCACGTTTCCTCTAACAAGTCTTTAATACTTCCCTATATGACAGGTAAGGGTAGACGGGCAAGATGTAAGGAAGGTTACACTTGAAAGCCTTAGGAAATATATCGGTGTCGTCCCACAGGATACAGTAAGTTAAAGAGCATATTGCAGTTTTTTTTCTACCTTTTTAGAGCAATTTTTGAATCTTGAACTATTTAATTTTATTGTAAGCTTAGAAATGCTTGACTTAACCACCCTTTGGGTTGAGCAGGTATTATTCAATGATACAATATTTCACAACATTCATTATGGTCGGCTTTCATCGACACCTGAAGAGGTTAGCATTGCATGCTTTTGGGATATTTAATAGAATAAAAGCATGTGGTTCATTTTTACTAACCAATTGACTTCTGACAGGTGTATGCTGCTGCTCGAAAGGCAGCAATTCATGATACTATCATGAACTTCCCACAACAATATTCCACTCTAGTAGGGGAACGTGGGCTTAAGGTTAGTTTGATTTTGTCATTTCTGCCCTTTAATTTGAAGGTATGTAAGTTTATTAGGATTACGTAATTGGTTCTTGATGTTTTATTGTCATTTCTTTCTTTTTATTACAGCTTAGTGGTGGTGAGAAACAACGAGTTGCATTAGCTCGTGCGTTCCTGAAAGCGCCTCCTATTTTGTAAGTTTCTTTTTTAGTTCACTGGTGCAATTTTTGTTGATGTGCTAGCAAAAGAGAGTTTAATGATCATGCTACCTATTCTGACTTGATTTTACATTTTTTTTTTCTACGATGGTTTCTTCTATTCTGAAATAATTGCATCGTATGTATGATTAATGAACATTTGATATGCCTTTAGGAAAATGTTCGCTGTCCTTTTTTCTTTCCCATTGAGAAGTTTAGGCCTGTAATACTTGGTATTTGTTTCAGGTTGTGTGATGAAGCAACAAGTGCTCTTGATAGTACAACAGAGGCAGAGATACTGACTGCATTGAGGTCACTCGCTAATAATCGAACAGCAGTCTTCGTTGCTCATAGACTTACAACTGCAATGCAGTGTGATGAGGCAAGCCCATTTTCTCAGAAGTCTTTCTTGATATTTAATTATATTCGCAATCAAGCTGTTCACCGCTTGAAACCTAACTGCAACCAAGAAAATAGAAAATCAGAACTGAGAATTATACTGATTTAAGTGGTTCAGTCCCAAACCCAATTGTGAACCGAATACGGACATTTGGTTTAATTTTAATAAAAATGTAAATGTAAGATGATCTTGTTTCTTTTTAAAAAAAGATTTATGGTTCTATTATAGTTTCAGATTGGTCTGAACAAATTACCATACCGGTTTATTATAAATAGAAAATATATTTGAAACCTTTTCTGGTCCCCATTTGTTTATTCAATTTTGTATGTCTCTGCCCATTTTTGCATATTCTGACTAAATATTTTACGTACATACTCGGTACTACAAGGGGAAGGCTAATATTTTATCTGAGTAGCACCTGTGATTTGGTTTATTTTTGATATTTCAGATTATCGTTTTGGAGAAAGGGAGGGTGGTTGAACAGGGTACTCATGAAGCTCTGTTATCAAAAGGTGGTAGATATGCACAACTCTGGTCACAGCAAAATAACACAGTTGATGATCTTGATGCAGCCATTAAATTAGAGGCTTAAATCTCTTTGAAAAGTAGTCATTGTTTGTATTATCCGAATTTAGGTTATAAGAAAAGAAAACGTATGTTTACAAACTAATTACAAATAAAGTATTACAAACTGATGTGGCAAATTAGGTGGACCAATTACATTTAAAATCATTTTCTCTTTCTTCATTATTTCTCTTCATTTTATTGGTGACAAACTGACAAATGTGTTTGTAAAACTTTGTTTGTAATTAGTTTGTCAACATAGCATTGCTCATCTTATTCCAGTGATTTGGATCATCTAATCCAAATCACTGGAATAAGATTTACTTGTACTAAAGACAGTTATTAGGTAGCCGACTTTCATTGTGTTTCTAAAATACCCTGAAATTATACATGGGACGGGGTCGTATACAAGGGTAAATTGCCTAAATGCTATGGTTGGATCAGTGGTAAACACCCTGACCTTTGGAGACAGAGGTCATGGGTTCGATCCTCATCCCATGCAAAGGTTGGAGGGCCTTTTCTATCATTTAGGTAGAAAATTGGAAGCAGCCTCTCTACTTACGTAGAGGTAAGGTCTGCCTACATCTTAACCTCCCCCATACACCGTCAAGGTATTAGGGCTCAAAACCCGCAGAAGGCGACACTGAGCAGTTTCTTTCTTTCTTTCTTTCTTTCTAGATTTAACATATATAGACACAAGTTCATAAAATCAAAAATATGATTAGGAAATAAAATAAAGAAAATAAATATTGCCATAGCCGATGAGTGTTTTCTTGGTGAAATTTTTTTCTCTCAGGCCCCAGTCATCTTTTATATATCTACAACATTTCTCACAATTAATATATTCTTTGCTTTATCATATAATTACTTCATCTCATATCTATTCATTTTGATGTGAATATAAACATAAACATTAAGAAATGGGGATGTCATCCGTACTGCAACATTACGCAACCTTAGGTACTGCACTTCTCACACACTGAGGATTCAATATGTACATTTAATAAACTTCAGGGGGCAAAATGGAAACTTTTTTCTTAACAAATCTGCATTACAGATCATTTCACCTTAAGAAATATATATTTTGATATATAATACAATTCCCCTTCTTTATTAGATAGCAGTGAAAAATTAAGAGTCAAACTTAGTAAATAAGAATTAGTCAACTTTGGATTGTTTGGGTAAAAGGTTACCCCTGGTTATCAACTTTGGATTGTTGAAACGCAAAAAAGAGCAAGGCACTTGACAACGTAACCAACCATTGTCTAGGAGCTTGTTTCAAACCACATTTCACTATCTATATTAAACCTTATTTTATGACGGAAACGTAAAATATATATTATCTATATAATTAACAGTCATGGGAGTGAATAGTAACGGGCCAATGAGCCCAATTCTTTTATTTTACAAATTTTTAATTTTGCGCCGATTTTATTTTCTAGACTTGTTTAAGATTTGATTCGTTTTGGGAATGACCAATAGTGGGCCAATGGGCCCAATTTATTTATTTTATAAAATTTTAAATATGGGCCTATTTTGGATTTAGTTTCCTACACCTATTTTAGGATTTGGTCCATTTTTTTATGGCTTTTTATTTTTGTTTTGTTTTTAGATTTTTCTTTTTGATTTTGATTTTTTTATTCTTTTTATAAAATACTAGCATTGTACCCGCGCAATGCGGCGGTGGTGTGGTGGTGGCGGCGACTGGCAGTGATGGAGGCGATTGGTGGTGGTGGCGGATTATTGTTGGTGGTGGGTGTAAGTAATTGATGTAAAGGGGTAGTGAATATATTTTAGAAGATAAGAGATTGGTGGTGAAAATTAATTCATTAAGGGTAGAATTGTAATTTCGTGTGTAGAAATTTTCTAACTTTTTTGTTTGGTAGTGAGGTGGAGAATTGTTATATAGTAGTATAGATAAAATAAATAAATTTATTTGATATGACAAACTTTTGAGTATGGTTATGGTATTGATTTTCAATTAAGCGGTTATGGTATTGATTTTCAATTAAGCGGTTATGGATTTAACCCAAGTAAGCTATATGGATTCAACCCAAGTAAGCTATATGGTATTGGTTTTTAATTAAGCAGTTATGGATTCAACCCAACGAAGTTAGCATAATGAAACCGTGTTATAAACGTAATCATAATAATTGAAGTTGCCTAATGCGCCACCCGATATCTAGTTAAACATTATTTTGTGACAGAAACGTATGACATTAAACTTAAAAAATAAATATAATTCATTTGTGGTTTAGTAACAAACTAGCCATTAAACCCGTATATAAACACGGATTGTCAATAGAAAATTTATACAATGGATACGTACCATAACATAGTTAACAACCTTTGAGTAAAATACATTAGCAAAAATTAGAAATAATTGACTTAGTGGTTATAATTAAATTGACTTGGTTTTTTTTTTATTATTTAGCAAAAAATAGTGCAAACCAAAAAACGATCTAATGACTTACTTTTTTTTCCTTCTTAATATAACCACCTTATAGATGAATATGATCCTAAAATAGAGCTTTTAAAAATGGATTAATTGATTGGAAAGTACTTTAATTTGGCAAAAATTTTTTTAATGGGTTCATACTAAAAAATGTCTGTAGTGGTATCAAAAACCGGCTAAAACACCTATATTGGCCCGGTGAAAAGGTAGCCGGTTAAATTGAAATTTGAATTTTATTTTTTCATAAATGGATATTACATGTCATTATTTTAGCCTAGTCAAATCCTAACCAACCAATATATATCTGTTTAATCTATATCTATTATAAACCATTATATTATATCTATTAGAGTTAATTTCATTAGGTGCTCCTGTGGTTGTCGCGATTTGAGTTTCACCCCCTGTGGTTTATTTTTATCATTAGGTACCCCTGTGGTTGTCGTTTATTA
>JAOXNX010000032.1:16685753-16696770 GCA_028566075.1 Solidago caesia
ATGAATGTTTTAGATGTAAAAGTACGAAAATACCCTTATGTAACGGAAGAAAACTAACGTCCGTTAGTCAAAAGGGTAGGTAGAGTAATAAACGACAACCACAGGGGTATCTAATGATAAAAATAAACCACATGGGGCGAAACTCAAATCGCGACAAGCACAGGGGCACCTAATGAAATTAACTCTATCTATTATATAGAGAAAAGGGAATATGTGGCTGTAATGTACCTAAGCTTGGGTATAGAACCCCACACATACCAATATTTTAATATTTGTTGTATAATAAATAAATGGTCTGGGTCCCATGAATTTTATGGATTAAAAAAAAAAATGTGAGAGGTTCTATACCTAATCTTAGGTACATGACAGCCACATATTCCCATTCCTCCTCGTATGTTAATGTATAAAAAAAAATTGTATATATATATGCAAAAGCTCCGCTAGTAGTAGAGGGTGATCTTTAACCATAAATGGGTCGGGTCAAAAGGGTATCCAGACACACGCGTTCATCTTCTTTGCCCGATTAATCATTATTCATAAACGGGTCGGGTCAAAAAATTATTTTCAATAGTAATTTATATGTTAAATACAATAGTTTTTCCACCCTATTAAGTGTTTATTTTTTATATACCCTGTTACTATTTTTTCATTCAGGTTATAATGGCAAATTGTGATGGAAGTCTTTCATCATCAACCGATTTCCAGATTGCTGCAAATGTTTTTTCTAAAAAATGGAAGATTTTTAATCATGGTTTTCCTGAGTGGGTGTGGATTGATTGCTCAAACAGATTGTTAGGAGGATTTGCAGGTCGTGGCGTTGGTGACGGATATTTGTCGTTACAGAATTTGTTGTTACATACACCCCTCAAGGTGTGACATCATGTCATATACTTATATATATATATGGCAAAAGTGAATATAAGGCTGTGGGAACCCTCACATACCAATTTTGTTGTATAATAAATAAATGACTTGGGCCCCATAAATTTTATGGATTAAAAAACAAAAATGTGAGGGTTCCATACCTTAGGTATGGAACAGCCTTATATTCACCTCCCCCTATATATCCCTATATATATATTGCAAAAAGATTGCATACAATGAAATGGGACATGTTATCTGATAGTATATTTTGTGTGCAGGTTGAACTTGATGAAGTTAGTTCCGACGATGTTGAAGAACCGTTTGATAATGCCACTTTGGTATATGCATATCCTTACATTTTTGCTTACAAATTGTTTGATTATCGTTAGTCTTTGTATCTATGATTATGTGACAAAGATCAGATATAGTATTAGAATTTTGATGAGACGGAATATAGTTATAGCTCTTAGATATGGTGAAATTAGAGGTAATAAACTTTAACAATTTGCTTATAAATGAGTTGATTTGGGTTATGTTTTATCTTTAACGGGTTATCTCACAAAATTTAGATGTAAAGGAAAGTGACAAATGGTTGAATAGGCAATGCGTACAATCTTTTAAGATTCTTTTATTTGTAAAGTTTGATAATTATTGTAATAATATGGTTTTTGTAATCATACTTATCAAGCTAACTAATACAAATTTGAAAATTGTTCAAACAAAAAAGAGTTCCGGGTCAAACTATATTAAAAAGTTGTCCGTTTTGAGATGTTACCCAATTTGCCCAACCCACCCCATTTTGCTACCTCTAGGTGAAACTGATTCTATACTTTTCAGCTACCTTGTACTGCTGATGAATAATAACTTTGACGTTTATAATAATATGGTATGAGTTTGCAACTTGCAAGGTGCAGAGCACTGCAGATGATGATGGAGTTCGATATGATTTCCATGTAGTGTACAGTGCTTCATACAGGGTTCCAGTCCTCTACTTTCGTGCATACAGTAGCGGTAAGTTTTGATCCGTATCAGTACGTAAATTACATCTATTACATTTGGTGCAATGAAAATCCTCTGTTTGGGTTCTTAAATCAATTCCTAAGTGTTAAGTCCTCTGCTGCTTTGTTTGGTTTCCCTCTTTCAGATCTTTCTGGAAACTAAACTATTCTTGTTTCTGTATTATGACACATGTAATCGAAATTTGTGTAGATGGACAACCCATGAACCTAGATGAAATTGAAAAGAACCTACCAACCACATCGGCTGAGGTGCTGACAGAATCCAAATGGACCTTCATTACTCAAGAAGTAAGTCACCATGTTTGTTGGGTCTTGATTTTCTATTGCATGTAAAATAAAAAAAATAAAAACACATTTAGATCGTTTGATGCAGATTCAAACCTACTCGCTTTATCAACACCACTGAAACGTGTATGCATACATTTTCTCAATTGCAGGAACATCCGTATCTGAATAGACCATGGTACACATTACATCCATGTGGGACGAGCGAATGGATGAAGTTGCTTCTTGCAGGTGATAATTCAACAACTAAAGGTGGAACAGAGCGATACTTGATATGTTGGTTTTCAGTCGTTGGGCAAGTGTTTGGGCTGAAGTTACCTTTTGATATGCTGAAAAGCATCAATTAAAACTTCCATGCTTTCATAAGCAATGGAAACTCATGATTTTTGTCACAAAATATAGAGTAGTTGAACTTGCAGGTACCTGTATGGAATGGTAGTTTGCGTATTGCCTTACAAAAATTCACTATCAACTTAAAAATATCTCAAACTTAGATTGTTACTACAAAAATTTACACAAACTGCAGTTTTCACCCTGATTGTTCTCATAATAAATCTACTCTATTGAAACTGGTGAATCAACACTTATGTCTATTGTGACTGGTAAATCAGCACTTTTCTCTGTTGTGACTGTTAAATCAGCACTTTTCTCTGTTGTGGCTGGTGCATCCACACTTTTCTCTGTTCTGCTAAAACAAGCCAAGAATTCTATGTTTCCTTCAGCACCTTTTATAGGAGACTCTATCCAGCCCTTGCATTGGAAGCTAAGATCTTCTATACCCTTCATGATCCTCTCACGCACCTGAACCAGAATAATTAGTCAAGCCAAGTTCTGTATAAGAAGATCAACATGTATCAAAATTGACAGGTCTGGTAACGGATTAAGTTCCAGGCTCGGTTAGAATCAGTTAACTTTTAGTCAGCACACACCAATTTTTGCCAAAAAAAATCTTAATTTTGATATATCACTAGCATGTATTATATGAATACAAAAATTATATTAATTCAACTTTTTGAATAAAAATGATTTCAGAGGTTCATCCATCAAAAAAGTAAATTTGGCCAAAATTTCGGCTACCCATTAGACATCTTTCATCACAAGCTATGTTTTTTTTCATTATATCACTTTGGCCCGGTAGACAAAAAAGGTCAATCAACCCTTTAGGAATTCAATAGATGAATGGTTTGCGATGTTAGCTAAAGGAATAAAACTAGTGTGACTTAACAACAGCAAAGGGACCAGGTACATACCTCTTGATGAACCAAGGGATCTCTCACAATCCCACCTCCTCCCACCTGTTAACAGAGTTGAAATTATCATCGGCTTGAAAGATCGACATGTTAGGATTTATGTATATGAGATCAGTAATACAGATGCAAAAATGAAATAAACTGGGCATCACAGAGTCTTTTTCTTACCTGTGATCTTCGAGCCTCAAATTGAGGTTTAATTAGGGTAATCAGTGTAGCCTCTTCTTTCATCAGATTAATAACAGCAGGCATGACCTACAAAAAGAGAGATTAGTGAGGAAACAAGTATTTGATACTGTATCCAAGCGCTCATGTAATGCTCACCAAAAGTATAGAAATGAATGAAAGATCCAAAGTCACCAAGTCAACTTTTTGAGGAAGCTCGGTTAGATATCTCAAGTTAGTCCTCTCAATAACAGATACACGTTCATCTGTACGAATTTTTTCTGCAACCTGTGTACAAATTAGCTTAAAGATAAACCCATAAAGCTTATTGTTATTCTTATGATTTATATTTTCTGTTTATTTATAAGTGCAAGTACCTGTCCGTAACCTACATCAACACCATAAACAAAAGAAGCGCCATACTGAAGCAAGCAATCAGTAAACCCTCCGGTTGATAGCCCTGAGTCAAGAGCCACTTTCCCAGTAACATCCACACCAAATTGTTCAAGGGCAGCTTCTAACTTATGTCCTGCTCTAAAGTAAAAGTCAAGTTAACAAAGTGAAAGATTATATTTCAGTTTTTTCATATAAAAAAGCAAGTTATATGGGAGAGTAATCACCTACATACATATTTTGGTATTTGTGCCTTGATCACCACAATGGCTTTGTCAGAGACGGGGTGTCCAGCTTTAGTTACAACTCTTCCATCAACAAGTACCTTGCCTAAGGTACAAATTTACAAATGCATATAAACGCAGGAATATGGTTAGTTTTCAGCAGAGGTGGTGATTTCGACCCATTTATAGGTCAATTCAACTTATGTTTTATCTCTAACAGATTAAACAGGTACATAGAAAAACTAGTTAAAAATGAAATAGTCAAAAATCACCCAAAATGTATGTTTAACGCATAAAGCCATCTAGATCATTAAATTCAAGCTATTAGCATATTATCAGCATAATATGATTTTTACTGAAATAGAAATCATATTAGACACTTTAGTTGTTTATAAAAATATTAATACTTGGACAAACTGTTTCGGGTCAATCAACAGGAGTTGACCCGTACAAAAATTACATGGTTTCATGGTTTGACTCGTTACCCAACCCCCCTAACCTCCCAACTTGCTACCTCAGTTTTGAGGAACAAGTGCATAGAAAACACATTATAAAGAGATGAGCTACCTTGTAGGATCCATGATTGAATGTAATTTCGACTATATTGCTGAAACCTATCCAGACATACTTCATCCAGTCTCTTCTTCCTATAAACATAAATTGAGAAAATAGTTGTCACACAATGGATGGCATCCCATATATATTCGATAAACATAGCTCTCAAATTAAAGGTGGTAATGAAATCCACTTGGAGTTATCATCCAGATGCATATACATCAGTTGATATTGCTACCGTCAAGAATTATACAACTATGATATCGAGATTGCATAGGCGGATTATTTCTACAGCCACCAATAACCCCCCTTTCAGAAAAAAGACAAGACCCCATATTCCAAAATGACCACAAAACTTTTTTTTTCTTTTTTGGAAAAGAAATCACAAATTCTAAAAGGCTGAACTAATAAGTCACCTTTGAGTCTCGATTAGTTTTGGTAAGTGTGAAACTGGAATAGTTATGAGCTATAGATTAGATGATGAGCAAAAGGCCAACAATCATACACAAACCTATGTCACATATATTACGTAACGACTACATGATAAGATTAGTTTTTGGAGCAAACTAGAAGCATACATATCACTTATTAATAGGAAGTTCAAGTACCATACGGTTGATCTTCAATTACCAAAAGATAGAATTACTCACTTCTTTGATGCTATAACTTTTGGGGATTTCATAGTTCCAAAGCTTCTTATCGGACAATCTTTACGAGCTGTAGTCCGACTCACTGTATTTCATTGTATAAGTAGTCCAAAATCAGCACCCATCGAGTAAAAGATAAATCATCACGAGTTAAAATTATTTGTTTTTTAATCTTCAGGAACTACAATTGCATATATATACATCAGGTACATATTCAGGAACTACAATTGCCAAGCCAAGAATCAAAAGTTAATAAGGTTTATTAGTGAGAACAACAATGTACTTTTCCATTTGTCACTTCCAGACCATCCATGTTTTTCCCCCCGTCCAATTAGGTCGTTCTGATTGTTTCATGACACATTTTGGTCATTAAAAATTCTCTTTTTTTCAAAGAGAAATGATGTTATCAAAATGATATTTTACATAATTTAATGTTACATTTAGACACAAAAGTAATGATAATTGTTATCGTATAGAAATACTTGACTAAAAAAAGTTTTCACTTAACTCAAGGGACACAAAACAATCGTCCAATAACCTAATTGGACGGGAAAACTTGGATGGCCTAAACGGGACAAATAAGAAAGTGTAATTGGGTTAGCTTATTTTTGAGCTTATTGGCTTATTTGTGTTTGGCTTATCTTCTATATGCCCATTTTTTGTGGCTTTTTTTCAAGCTTATGAGCTTATAAGCCTGATAATAAGACCCAAAGAGTTGGCTTATCTAAAAGTAAGTAAAAAGTAAGTAACAATCTAACACCCAATGCCGTCTTCTACAGGGTTATGGGTCCCAATAACATCTTGGACGGTGTATGGGTAGGTTGAGATGAAGACACCCTACCTAAGGTAAAGAGGCTGCTTTGCTTCCAAGGTATAAAAGGACCCCCGGCCTGCGGGGCATGAGGATCGAACACTGACCTTTGTCCCCATAGGCAAAAGGTAGAGTTGGCTTATCTAATATCGCCCAAACCCAAATAAGCTCCAAAATAAGCTAACCCGAACAAGCTTAAAACTAACAAAAATGTGTTTGATCAAGATTAACAAAACTACATGTCAAGATTGTATGACAACAATTCAAATTACTTATTTAAAGAAAAGGGTGTTAGAATACATGAAAAAGATTTATACTTTTAAGTTAATTTCTTTTCAAGATTCTTACATATAAAAACATAAAAAATAAAAATAAAAAAAAATACAAGAAAGAGTTACCTGGGTGATAAGAGAAGTTGGTATGATAGGATGATAACAAGATTTTATTGGTGGAAGTAAGCCACACACAACGACGGAATAACGGCAGCTTTGACAGTTGCAGCAGCGCCATTGATGGAGATGATGATGTTTTGCCGGTGTGGTGTGTTTGTGTGTTTGGAGTGGCAGTGTTAACTCAATCAGACATGAAATGGGCTAATATTAGCCCATCGTTTCATGTTATTGGGCTTTTTGTTTGATGAAATTTATTTCAAGTTTTGAAGACCAACTTTTGTTCTACAAGCCCAATTTCATGTTTCAATTTATTGGGTGTTTAGTTTGGCACCTCCAAGCGTTTACTTTTTGATGGATATTTTTTAGTTAAAAGCTGGCTTTTAGCTTCAGCTTGGTACCTTTCATATCTATTTGGGATGCCCGATCACCTCTATATTATTTTCTTTTTGGCATGTCACAGCTATACATGGTTTCTTTAGGTGGTTGATAGGTAACAGACCAGAAACAGCAACCAAATCAATAGAAATAGAAACACTGAGAAATAAGAACAAATCGATAGATAATCTGGATTAATCCTCAGTGGCCCCTAATCTGGATTAATGCCTTAGCAACCCTAGTTCCTAAGAACAATTAATAATATTCTCCACACCTAAAAACCGTGGCCTATGGCCGAAACTTTTTAACTTAAATAATAATAATAATAACTAATAATAATAATATTATGCGGCCCTCCTGTCTTCTTATATGCGGCCCAGCCCAATGGGCCTCTTGATCCGTATCAATGGTATGACTACAAGATCGTTAAGGTCAAAATTATGCGTACCTGCATATCATTAAGAGTTCATGCTACCCTACATCTACTACTATGTCAATTGACAACCTTTAGGTCAGTCACATGTTAACCTAAATGAGCTGGGTGCTTCATAAATGATCATACCAAAATATCACCTTGGGTTTTGGGCACTGGAGATGGAAGACATTGGTACTCTGGCATGCTTTCAGCTCGCATATTATTGCTAGATTAACCAGCTTTTTAAATCTGAAATTTGGTATAATAGTCACTAAGTTGTTTTTTTAGCAATAGATGTCACTCCCAAAAAAGCTAATATGCAGACTAATACCAGCTATTATGTGCAACATGTTTATCCTTGGTACACCCCTTCTAGTAATCTGGTGGCTACTACACAAATCTGTTTTATCCCCTTTATGTTTTTTCCCGTGTCATGATTTTTGGGCCAACTTTATCGTACTGATGTTGCTTTTGATAGAACTGTTAGGTTTCTTGTCGAATATATATGGCTGACTCGAGTTCTAACTATTAATTGGCAGTTTAGTAGTTTATCTTGATTTACGCATACTTGGTGATATGTGATCAGCCTCTGGATAGTGCAACCAACTGTTTTAGAGTTGGATCAAATGGAGAAAGAATATGATATAAACGATATCTCAAGTTATTGGCCTGCTGCTGAGAATGAGCTTCAGGTATGATTTCAATCATCGTTACTTAAATGAACTCAAAATCATTATGATTAACCGTATTGAACATAATAGCCTTGGTCCACATGGGTCTCACTTTATTGTTTTGGTCTTTCTAGATTCCGCTTGGGTATTTTATTTATTCATTATAAAGGGTACGCACATGTAGGATTTCTTGGTGGGTTCAATTTCTGGTATCGGAGTTAATGAAGCTGACCCTGCTTTTGACAAGTCACTGGATGATGATCAACCATCAAGCAAGCCCCAAGGATGGCTAAAGTGGCTGACTGGCTGTCCCGTGGCATGGTTGCTGCCGGAGGTACGGATGATTCCAGCCAGTCTCTGGTGCTGTTTCAGGTGAAGTAATCAAGGTATGTGTGTTTAGCTAGGTTGGTCGAAATGACATCATTTGATCTAATTATCATATAATTTGACAGGATATTTACGAGGCAACATAGTTCATCCTGCACCTTCCCTGATTTGATGCTGCTGCAAGTGATAGAATTCTTTTGTTTTCCATAAAATTCTCTATCTTGTAGCTGTGTTGTGTTCTCGAAGTTCCGGAGTTTGGAGGCAACTGACATATTTATATGTTTTGTAATGGACAATTTTCGCCGATTAGTAGAAATTTGATGATGCAACCAAGGTTGAGGTTTGTAGGCCTTTACATCTCTTAAAAATCAATTTTATCATGTGCTAGTTTTTGTATGACAAGATCCGAGCTATCAACATGCTAATTTCTGAACCACTGCATCACAGACGTGATAGCCCCTATAAATTGAACAATCGATCACATGTATATCCATGGAGCAACATGTGTGGATATGCAGTTACATGACCATTAATTGAAGAAAACAATAGAGACCAACAACATATATTTGAATAAGCAGCAAACAAATGACCAAAATATGCTAGACATGCAACAACCCGGCCGGCCAGGGTAGGAAACAAGTAAGCAACCCAAACCTTGAATTCAACCACCATCATAGCACTCCTGATGATGTCCACAATGATCAGTAGGAGCAATGTAACCATTTGCAGCAGTAAGAACTACCAAACACGAGATATATATACTAGTAATCTAACATTAGTAGTAGTACAACCATGAACCCAAGACCGACAACATTTATTTGATTTCCACCATGAGAAACAGCAACAGTCGGACTCAGCAGAACCCAAGAGGAACTGTTACAACTTTATGTTTAGAATTTAATTACTCCAATTAGAAAACTATAAGAATCAAACTAATACTAATATGGTAATGACAATATACATAATACATGCATGTTGTGCAAAGAAAAGTCACAAGTTAAAGAGTAAAACACTCCCACTCGATTCAAGAAAATAAAGTTAAGATTTAAATAAATATCTACCCATTTACTTCAGTGAAAGCTCACCCTCGGATTGTGGTTTCCAGGTGTTTTAGTTTCGATTATGTTCAAGAGCTTTTTAACTGTAAACCCACCCATCATTATTTAGCTACCGTACCAGAGCCATCCATTCCTTGCGTTTGGGAAAAGTAATTATTCACATATGATGCACACCTCATCCCACATGGTAGAGTCCGCCAAGACCAAGAGCTGGCCCACGATTCATTGACCAATGCAAGGGTACGTTATCAGACCTAGCCTACTTCACAAACCAAATCTTTCACTTCTAATATCAATCAATGGCCTCAATATATATATATATATATATATATATATATATGTGCAATACAATAAGATCTTACCTCAATATATATGCGCAATACATTGATAATAAAGCAAACCTTTGTTTTAGTTAGATATATATCAGTTATGATGTGTGATATACAAAATTATATATATGAAAAGCAGAACACCTTCATAAAAACAAACTTATGAATACCAAACTTTATAACCCCACTCGCTATTCAACACCTATCATCAATAGAGTAACTTCACTTCCATTCTAAGCTAGTCTCACAATCAAAGTCAGAAAATCTTGAGCTTGAACCTACATGATCTCCTCTTGAAAGCTCAAACGATATTAAGTTTATTTCTTATATTTTTCATTTGTTTTTAAGGTGGTGACAACTAAATTTATTTATAGACACAGATAAAAAATTCTCGAATATAGATTAGCAAAGAAGAAAAAAGTGGTAGAGGGCTTCCCACATCGGTGGCCTCAAAAACCCACTCCATTTTCTTTCTTTCTATATAAGAGATGGGCTGTGGGCCTTGTTACATGCTTATGGTTTAGACTTTATACAAGATTTTGGTTAATCCAAATTCTTGATCATGATGAGGTATGAATTCCTCTCATTCACCAACCCCTTTTTTTTTGCACTTAAACAAGTGTTTGGCTGATCTAAATTCTTGACCAAGTCTTTGGTTAATCCAAATTCTAGGCCCAGGTTTTGGTCAAATCATTTTCTTGATAAGTTTTTGGTTTAATTTAAATTTTTGATCAAGTTTTTGGTTAATCAAAATACTTGGCCATATATTTGTGTTTTAATTAAAGTTCTTTGTTCTATTTTAAAAATGTGATGTTTCAACATTATAAAGTTTAGCACAGTATTTTTCAAAAAAGAAATTCACATGCTTATAAAAAAAAAAAATTAAGCTTATAAATGTGATGTTTTAAATATATCTTCATTTTTAAAGATGACTATGCATATTTATTTAAAATATATGTTTATTTTAAAGGCAAGTATATTACTCAAATTAACGTCTAGCACAGTAATATTTTTCTTAAAGACTATTTTGAAACATGCATTGAATGTCACTCACAATTTTATGTTCCTATTTTGGTAGGAAGTTCGCACTCGCATTCAAGAGGATTCAATCTGTTCCTAGGGATAAACCGGGAAGAATCAAAAGGTCGTTATTGGCATCGTGGACTCCGGAATCACACCTACTCATCCATCCTTTGCTGACATCGGGGTCCCTCACCATTTCAAATAATGGAAGGTT